>CAUYRT010086086.1:0-24779 GCA_963574885.1 Lepilemur ruficaudatus | reverse complement strand
GAGTAGGTTTTTGAATGTAACAAGATAAGTCAACTTGAGTGGTAATATATTTTGGGAAATCAGCTCACTACAAATTGTGACTGTAAACATTGTACTGTAAATGCTTTGTAGTTTTCCCCCAATTAAAAAAAAAAGAGAGAGAATATATTGGTTCACAGAACTTGGAAGAAGAGGGATACTTCTGTTTTCAGGCAAACTGAATCCGTAAACTGAGAGAACTCTTATCATCTCCCCATCTCTCTGTGTGTCAGGCTCTTTCTCTCCCACAGGGAATGAATGGCTATTTGCAGCTTGAGTCACATTCTTACAGTTTGTGAATCACAGGGAAACAGAATTTCTCTTTTCCAGTAACTGCAAATCTCTTGGAAGGACTCTAGTTGGGGTCAACTTTGGTCCACCATGATTACTCAGGCCAAGGTCATGTCCATCCCTGCAATCACAAGGCAGTAAGCAATTATTGGAAACAGGAACAGAACCATGTTGAGTTGGGAAGGGGGGTTAATCCCCAAAGGACACAGAGGAGAGAGGAAGGGGAAAGGGTCTAAGGAAACATTACATTGCTCTTGATTCCCCTCTGGTATCTCTGATTTCTTTCTCCCAATGACTGCATTGGCTTTTCATCTTCTTTTTACCCACTGCCTCTCATTTAGACATTCCCTAACGTTCTACTCTTTAGAAAAACATTATATTCTCCTCCACAAGTATCTCTGCTTAACACACAGTTGCAACTAGTCCGTCTATGCAGAAGCATTGTAAGTTTCTACCTTTAGACATCAGTACCATCACTGTCTACTTGTCACACAAGAACATAAGTGTGAGTTATAAATTTACCCGTTGTCAAGAAGCTAATATACTATAGAAAAAATACAAGCATGTAACACCCATGATATGGTTAATTTTTCACTGATTTCTTAAATCTTGATAGAGAGTTCTTAGGAACCACATTTTACTCTTTCCCAGCACCCCTGAGACTTAAATATGGAATTGACATTCTTGTCAACAAAGTTAGCTAAGAAATATTAGTTAATGGAAAGCACTGATTTTCATGTATCAGAAACATCAAATACATATGCAGAAACTCCTGGAAAACTCATCCTTTGAAAGAGAAATCTTTGCAATATATTTTACATTATAGTACTGAGTCCAGTGACAGGAGTCCTTCCCACTATCTATATTAGTCACATCTTCAGTTCTTTATCTCATACACAATGCATAACACACTCTGAAAGCAATCATAAAAGCCCTTTAATATATCACAGCAAAACGTAACTCTGAGATGTCAGCCTACCTGTGTTCTGCTATAGGTGCTTTCACCCCATGTCCGCTGAACAAAGAACCACCATGGGGGAAGGAAGAGTGCATTCATTTTGCTTAAAGTGGTCACTTTATATTGCTCTCTGTGTCACCCATTATAGGACAGCTAAGGTCATAATGTGGCAAGTGCCAAAGAGAAGAAGCAAGTGTTATAGGAGTAAAGGAAGAAGAGATTATTTTTTGAAGGAACAGAGTAGACAGAAAAACAACTTGAGGAGGAAGACAAGTACAATGTTGGACATTTTCAATTTTAAGTTTTAAAAATATCCAACTAGAGATTGAAAATTGTAATCTAGGTAGGACTCAGGTCAGAGATTTCTGCTAGAGACTGAAATATGGGAGTCATCCAATTAAACAAATTCTACAAATGTTCAGCTGTGTAACTGAGCAAATCATTTCTCGGCACCCTGGTTTCCCTATCTTCATAATGGGGAAAATGATATGTAATTATTAGGATTTTTTGTGAGGATTACAAATTTATGTAGGAGAATTTTTCTGCTGAGAGCTTATCAATAAGGGAGCCACTGTTATCAGTATCCTAATTGCCATCACAGTGTGCTTGGCTCTGTGTCATGTTCAAAGAGCTCATCCTTTGTTGGGAGTAAATGAATTTGTCAAGAAAGAGTCTCATAGAAAGGACCACCATATTAGACTCTCCTGATGCCTGTATTCACTGGCTATTTATCACCCCGTCCTGACACTCTCTCTTTACATCTCCGGGGACATCCATTCCTTCACTTTTACATCTTGAATCCCTCTATTGGCCAGGACTGCCGAAGTACTTGATGTCACTGATAGATTTCTGTTTTATTACTAACAGTACTGCACATAGCTTATATTTACTAAGTGCTGACCAAGTAATCCTTGCAGCCACCCCATGAGGAGAAACTTGAGCCAGAGTCATATCAAGTAACTGGCCCATGGCGACACAGAGTAAGTGACAGAGATGGAATATCCACCAAGATAGTCTGAAATAGGATCCCTCCATCTTTCCCACCTTGCTAAGCTGCCTCTTCTTAGAAGTAATTATGCCCATTTCATCTTTATCCAAATTCTACCTATCATCTGATACCTATTTCCAGTCTCAAAATTTCAGGAAAGTACTTCCTGAATACTGTGACAATTGATGGTCTTCTCTAATCCTCAGTGTTCAAATACAACAGCTTGTCCAGGAATATAAGATTTGGAGAATAGAAACTTCTAGGTGAGTTACAATGATTGGTGCAAATAGTAGGACAATGAGAGTTTGGAAAGGCACAGAAAAGAAAGATAACCTATTATGCAGAGGTTTGGCAAGAGCTTGGGTACCACTCAGGAGTGAACATGGATGGAGGGGAACAGTGGGGTCCCTCTTGGGCTGGAGAAAATCAAGATAAAGGTAAATAATGAGAGTTAAATTAGAGATTTCAATGATAGATTGAGGTTTTTAAACTTTTTCTTGAGTTACAAAGAAAATACTAGAAGAAACTAATAACAATTCAAGATTTCAAGAAGACTTAATCCTTATTTTGTATCTATAACGGATTGGAAAAGAAAAAAACAGAGTCAGGAAAACTATTAATAACAGAGAAGCTGTTGCAACAATCCAAGTATGGAGTAATAAGTATCTGAAATATGATAGTAGTGAGGAGAATGAAAAAGAATTTGTTTTATAAAACTGGAAGAAGAAGAAGAAGAAGAAGGAGGAGGAGGAGGAGGAGGAGGAGGAGGAGAAGAAGAAGAAGAAGAAGAAGAAGAGGAGGAGGAAGAAGAAAGGAGGAGGAGGAAGAGAAGGAGGAGGGGATGAAGAAGGAGGAGGAGGAGAAGAAGAAGAAAATGTGTTGATTCATAAAGCATTTGCAGGAAGACCCTAAGGAGCTTGCAGAGTCATAGGTTAAGGTCAAGATAATTGGGAAATACAGTGACTCACATCCACTTAGGTTGATCAAATGTATGTGCTTCTTCGAAGTGTTTTCATTTTTAGTGGGGAAACAACAGCTGAAGAGCTTTGTAGAATTATGTCCCACTTGACTTTGCTTCTTATTTCAAGATGTGGATTTTCCTTAGTAATGAGAACTGTGGCTTTATCTGTTTTTGTCATCTTGCCACTCATACTGTCTAGGTTTACAAGCATACTTTTGAGGGCTCACTTAACATTAGAGGACCATGGCATTGCTTTATTTTGAGTTTTGTCTAGCCCTCACTTGTCTTTCCTGGCTGTTCAGAGAGGGGGCAGAAAATAGGAGAAAGAGAAGTGTGGGGTTTCATGAAATATGTGGTGTCATTTTTTTTCAGATGGTTAGCCCCGTAAGGTAAAAGCTCTGTATTCACAATAGCTCTCTAACTTGGGAAAGCAAGGAATCTACTTTGACTTAGGCCACCTTCCACTCCTCCTCAGGCAGAAGTCATTCATTCTTTTTAATTATTTCTTTTGATTATTTCTTTATTATAGCTTTTAGCACATTTTTTCTTAGTTCAGTGCATATTGCAGTCACTACTATCAAGTTTTAAGTCCTCAGGGAGAGTATTTACACCTGAAAGTAAGACTTTTAAGGTAGCTTCTCAAATTTTTTTTAGAAGGAGATGGAGAAAAGGAAGCAGGAAAAAGAGAAAAAAGAACTTGTATCTAGGGAGATACAGATATATATATATGTTATATGTGTGTGTGTGTGTAGCCAAAGAGAAGAGGAAATTTACATAAAAAATAGTAAGAATTACACATAGTCAATAATTTATACACTATGCACACATGTGCATGCACACACAGAGTGTCTGGCTGTTAAAAGCCTGAGGAATTATCTATTAGGAATGTTTTGAGTGTTTATCTATGGTATGGACAAAATTAGAGCAGTAAGACAGTCTTTTTGTTTCTTTCTGATAGTTCTAGACATAAGAAGATTCCTCCCTGGGTAATATAGTGGTGTTGTGTTATCAGGAATGAAGCTGATGGTGAAGTGATAAATCATTTCCTATAGAATTAATGATTCGGCCAAGAGATAATGACAATAAGATGGGGCTGCGTTATTGGGTGAGTAAATACAGCTTCTTTTTTAAAGCACTACAGCAACCCAGTTTTGTTTGTGAGAACAATTGTTCCTCCTGAGTATCCCAAGGGGAATGGTTCCAGGACCCATTATGGATACTAAAATCGTGGATGCTCAAGTCCCTTACATGAAATGGCATAGTATTTTCACATCCTTCTGTATACTTTAAATCTGTGGTCCCCAACCTCAGGGCTGCAACCCGTACAGGTCCCCAGACTTTTAGGGGCCTTCCATGAAACTTAGGAACTGGGAGAAGGTGGAGATGGGGGTGGGGAGATGCACAGCAGGAGGTGAGCAGCCACAGCAGGAGGTGAGCTTCATCTGTATTTACAGCAGCTCCCCACCGAGGGCATCACTGCCTGAGCTCTGCCCCCCAAGCTCTGCCTCCTCCCCCCACCGCATGGAAAAATTGTCTTGCATGAAACAGGTGCCTGGTGCCAAAAAGGTTGGGGACTGCTGCTTTAAATCATTTCTAGATTACTTATAATATCTAATACAATTGTATTAATGCTGTGTACTACAATGTAAATGCTATGTATTAATAAATAGTTGTTATGCTGCATTTTTCAATTTGGTTTGTTGTTTGTTACTTTTATTTATCCTAGTTTGGTTGAATTTGTGAATATTAAACCTACAGATATGGAAGGCCAACTATATTTCTGAGACACCTCTATATTTTCTCTCCATATAGATACCATTTGATGTTGCACAGTTTATCTCTCTATGACCCCTATTGCACATTGCCTCGGGCTTACTGTTAAATAATTTAAGGCAGAATCATCTTATTTGTTTTGAAATTCCCCATAGTACTAAGCTCAATCTTTAGACTATAGCAGGTATTTTTATATATTTTGTAAACTGAGTAGAAAAAATGAATTAATGCTAAGTGAAGTATTGCAAGAAGGGAAAAACAAACACCGTTTGTAAATTAAATTTTATATCAAGCACATACATTCAATATATGTTCTATCAAAAGTTAGCTTGTTTTCTGTGTTTTCTTCTTTTCATTGTTTTTGACCAACATGTACTGAGTATATTTGCCCAATGCTGAAATAAATTCTAGGAAATTTGAGAAGCTAACTGAAAGAAATACAAAAAAAATATGGCATATACTCTCAAGGTACTAACTTTCATGTCACATAGTGTCAACCCTATCTCAATTTTTATTTGCCTAACGTGTTTCTACTTTCAAAGACCATCTGTCTATATCTATTTTTTCAGAATCATATCATTCTCTATAAAGAGTGGAAACCTTGCATTTTTTGTAGGAATTGAAACGTATGCCTCCATTTGTCATTTCTACTTTCATCCCTTACTTCATCTTTCCCGTTCTATTTAAAAGAAAGATGAAATTAAATGGTATCTTTAAATACTAAGGTGACAAATGAAATGATAAAAATTCAGAAGAAGCAATAGAATATGTGACGATCGGTCGTACCTAGCTAAGGTGTGAATGTGTGAGAATATGTTTTATGTGGGTCTATACTTCCTATATACCTCAAAATTGTGTAACAATTTGAAAAAAAAATTTGGAGTATCTACTTTGTCATCAATTAAGAAATATTCCATGACATTTGAGGTTGTACTACTATATGAATTTTGGTACGACATAAATTCTGTAAAGAATTTAACAGCTGACATTCTGGTCAGATAGTTTTACAGATAAGATAACACTGGCACAAGTCCCAGTGATGACAAATCTGCAGGGTAAAAGAGCAACTTTGAACAGAACCCCAAATTCATGACTCTCATCCAGTCTGGGGCGTCTTTGTCTTACATTATGTTTCTAAAAATGTCATGTAATATATTTTATTATTTCATTTTCTATGCCAAGTATCTTTATTGTCACAGCAGCTCTAACACAGTTGGATATGTACAGCTTTGTCTGAGTGCCACTAGAGGAGTTTACAAAAAGGAACAACATCTTAAGACATTCATTTATTTCATTCATTCAAAAATATTCAGAGTGCCTATTCTGGGCCGGGCAACTTGAAAGATACAGAAAGTTCTGAGGTATAACATAGACTTGTCCCCTGACCTTTAACAGCTGAGTGGCTGACATACTCTTTTTCAAACTGCTTCTTTAAACCCTCCAGCTCCGTGGAAATACATCAATGATAAGACCAAAACTGAAGAAATTTCCACTAACCAATAAAAAATATTAAAATGGCTCATTTATTGATACATATTTTTTTATTTAAAAAAACAAAAAATAAGTTTATTTCAAAGTATTGTGGGGTTATACATGTTTTTGGTTACATGCATTGCTTTTGTAATGCTTGAGTCAGGGTTAAAAGTGTGCCCATCACTCAGGTAGTGTTCATTGTACCCATTAAGTAGGTTTTCACCCATCCCCTCCTTCTTCTTCCCTCCTGCTTGATTTCCATTGAGTTTTACTTTCCTCTATGCACATGTGTGCTTATCAGTTTCAATTTAATAGTGAGTACAGCAACAAAAATAAATAAATGGGACTTGATTAAATTAAAAAGCTTCTGCACAGCCAAGGAAATAATCAACACTTATTGATATTTATCTGTTTTGAACATGATCTTGGGTAGGATTTCATTTAAAGAAAAAATTCTAAACCCTATCCAGTAGAATTGACTAACTTATAGAAAACAATTAACTATATTTGGAATAAAAGGAGAACATGTCACTATGCATCCATAGTAATAGGTACCGTTTTCTCTAAAATATAAATGTATTACAAACACATTTCTGACTTTTTCTCTCTGTTTCTATTTTCAACACTCATTCCCATGGATAGTGTGGTAATTTTAATAATCATGAAATTTTAATAATTATGAAATTTTAATAATTTTAATAATTACGAAACTAAGCTGACCATCATGTTGAAGAAAGAGCTACTTCCTCGTAAATGTAAAGGTTTTGCATTTAAGAGGATGTTTTCTCTTGGAATGATATGACAATTTTATTTTACAGTTGATACAGTATTGTATACAGGCATTTTGTATTAGTCACATGAGTGGATTGAATGACTACTGGCTGGAGAAACATTATCTAGATTATGAAGTGACTTTAGAACACATTACTCAATTGGAATCCTCTGACTAGATGTCTTAGATTTCATTGTCATGTTAGTAATGCTTCTTGAGTGCAGAGGTCTGTCTTGTTTGCTTTGTGCTATTGTGAAATTTGATTTCATTGTGGTAATTCATAAGTACTCTGCCTTTCCAGAGAGTTCTTGGATTTCTTAGTTGCTTAAAGTCACTTGGACTTCATCTTATGGCCCTGTGACACTATCCCGGGTATTTAAAACCACATAAAAACTCACGACTCTTGTTGCTTTTATTTACTCAGCAACCAGCTAACCTTCAAAGATTCCTCAAAAATCTAAAAGACATGTTGGGTTGACATTATGACTTTATGTCATTTGGTTGATGAACAACTACCTAGTGATGATACCATATGATTTATTAAATAGCTACAAATTTCATTTCATTTACATCTTGCAGAATTTGGAAACTTTCATAAGTTTATCCAAACTTTTGCATCTATTACAGGACCTTTAAAATTAAGAGCTCTGAAATGAGCTCATAATGAAAATGTGTTGATTACAACTAAAGTTGCTAATTCTTTTACCTAGGTAGTCTATAATCTGATGTTGATGAGATCAGCAGGAAGAATACTATTAAAAAAAAAGAAAAAAAATTTAATATGATAATGTAGTCCTCTGAAAACCTCAGTTTTCTATGAATTTCTACTCCAAAATATAGAAATAACATTTAATGAATGGTAGAAAAGTAAAGTAACATGTTTAAGTTAATAGCTTTTGAATATTATAACTATATTTTTATAAATATTTTACTATGCATTTAATATGATGAACTCATAATTTGTAAATGTATTCTACTATTAATGTGCATTCACAGCATATGTTGATAATGGTTCCAAAGGAACTGTTATAAGAGATGCTCTGAATATGAATGAAGAATAATAGACACATGTTATGGATTCAATATATAGTAAGGGTCCAAAAGGAAGAATACATGATTTTTTTAATCCTCATTCACTAAAAATGACGAGGCAACAGAAAGAGACACATGGTTTAAGTCTGAACACATATTTGGTATATAGCACAAACTTAGCAAGCCTTTATGACTTCATTGATGCTGCACAGTAATGCTGTCAGTAGTATTTGTTTCATAGAACATTAGCTAGTCCATAAACATAAAAATAGTATAGATTGAATAATATAACTCATATTTTAATAAAATGAAATACTGGGAAGACCTTTGGACCTGTGATCTATTGATCAATGTATAGGCTTAGAATGTCTGCTTCTGTTATGGAGGAATAAATTCCTAAGAGACTGATTCTCACTCAGATTATAGCTATAAATTTTAGAGAAAATACAAAAACAATTACCTGAAGGGTATAAATACAGATTATGAACAAAGGCTGAGAGATTTTGGGAGGAAGTCGAACTTGAATTGAGGAAAAGGCACTCTATAAATTACTGGATTTTGTAAGCTTTGGACTGAAGGTAAGAAAGTTGAAGCTCCAAGAGAAAGTTCATGGTCTTTCTGGCCTAAGAAATCAGAAGATAGAGCTCAAGGTGGCTGCTGTCATAGGAAAATGAAGGTTAATTCTGGGAATGAAAGAGCCAGCAAAGGGGAAGACCAATTCCCCTTGAGATTGATACCTCTCCAACAGGTGTCAATTCTGCCCAAGTTTCTGAACCATGTATAAGGACAAAACAAAACAAAACAACAACAACAACAAAAATAACTGAACTAAGATTTGGGATGCCACAAGTGAGATGATGTTTTCAGTTTGAAAATCAAATCAAGTTAATTGCCTGGCAAAACAAAAATATCAACACTTTTCAAGGGAATATGATAGACTACAGAGTGTCTGCAGCATAGCATTCACAGTAACAAGGATACAGTACAAAATTACTTGATATACAAAGAACCATTAAACTGTGATACATTCTCAAGAAAGAGACGCTTGATAGAGGCTGTATTAGTTTTCTATCATTGTATAACAAATTGCCACAAATTTAGCAGCATAAAACAACCTGCCTTTATTATTTCTCAGTTCCCATGGCCTGGGAGGCTAGGTACTGCTTAGCTAAGTCCTTTGTTCAGAATTACAAGGATACAATCATGGTGTCAACTGGGCTGAGTTTTCATCTGGAGGCTCTACTCTTTCCAAGCTCATTCAGATTGTTTGCAGAATTCATTTTTGGTAACTAAGAAGGCAAGTCCACCTCAATGTCCTTGTTTATCTTACTTTGATTTTTTGGGGTTTTTTTGGTGTGTATTATTTTTTGTGTATGGGGGGAAGAGAGAGGTAGCTATTCTGAGGGATTTACTCTTCCATGCTAATTTAAAAATCACTTTACCAAACAATAAAGAGAAAAAAAGTAACAGGAAATCTAATTGGTATAACATTAAATGTATAAATTATATTTGAGAGAAATGCCATTTTATAATATTAAGAGTTTTCATCTAAGACCATAGCCTGCCTTTTCGTTTGTTCAGGTCTTATGTCTTTTAATAGAATTTTACACTTTTCTTTATATAGGTCATGTATCTTTCTTGTTAAATTTGTTTCTAGCAATTTCTTAATCTTGGCCACTATTGGGAAAGAAATAATCATCCCATTTTCATGTTTAGTTTTGTATTGCTAGAATTTAGAAAAAAGTTATGGGTTTTTTAAAAAATGCAATTTATTTTGTATACATCCACACTATCATATGGTAGTTGCTGTTTTTACCAGTCTCAGAGTTCTCAGTGTACAATCTACCTGCAGCCAAAAGGGAGTTTTACCTGCCCCCACTCCCACACTGTTTATGTTGTTTGTTTAACTTTCATTTGTATTATATTTGTTAGTTTCTGAATAATATTAAATAATAGATAACATTATTTAACATCTTTTATTAAACTGGGTTTAGTATTAGCTATTTAGAGTAATATTTGCTCTTGATTTTTATTAAACAGGCTACTGTATTTAAGTAGTTTCCTCAATCCCTTTTACTTAATGCTTTTATAGGTAATGACTATCAAATTTTATCAAACGCTTTTTTGGCATTAACAGAAAATGTGATGTTTCTCTTTAAATTATTGATTATATTTTGTTAAGTTGATACATTTCCCAACATGCAATCACCTTGCACTACTGGAATAAATTGTGTTTTATTATGCATTTTTATTCTTTTGCTACATGGTAGATTTCTATTTGGTAGTGCTTTATTTTAAATTTTAATGCATGATCATAAGTAAGATCTATCTATAGTATTATTTATTTATGTTGTTTACCAGGTTTTAGAGTTATTGTCATTTCAGAACTTACAAAATGAATAGGAACCTTTTCTGTCATTTACTTTAATCTATAATACTGTATTTGGCATTTCATTTACTTGTTCTTTGAAGGTTAGATGGAATTGGCAATGAACCCATCTAGTCCCAGTGCCTTTTTCAATAATAGGTATTTAATCATCTTTGCAGGTGTGTCAATGTTAACATATATGGTCAATCTTTCCCTTCTTGTGTTAATTTTTGTAGTTTATAATTGGCTACAAAACCATACATTTCCTCTAGCTTGTCAAAAGTGTCATTGCCTGCATGGAGTTGCATATCTTAATCTCTTATCATTCTTTTAGTATGTCCTATAAAGTTGTCAAAAAGACACCTTTCTAATTCTTAATCTAATTCATAACCATGTATATATATTATATATATGTTATCCTTAATGCCACATTGAGTTTATTTATTTTATGTATTTTTTCAAAAATCCAGCATTGGATTTAATTATGATTGCTGTTTTAAAAACTCATTAGTCCATTAATTTCGGCTTCATTTATTTAAGTCTATCTGACAGATTAAAATATTATTTTTCCTTTTAAAGTTTCTTAAGAAGAATTCTGTTCTTATTTTTCATCTTCCCTTTAATTTTAATAATAAAGGCATTTAAGGCTGGACATTTCCCTCTGAGTAAGCTCCTCCTATCCTAGGTTTAAATTCAAAATATTCTTCATTTTCTTGTATTATAGTGAATTCATAATCTCACTTTTGATTTCCTCTTTTATCTAATGGTTTTTCAGGAGTATGTTTCTTAATTTTCATACAATTTAGGTAATTTTGGTCATTGTTTTATTACTTTTGGATATATACCAATCAATTATATATCTATATACTAGTAAGGAACAATTGGAAATTGAAATTTTATGATTCTATTTAAAATAGCATCAAAAAACATGAGATTGTTAAGAGATAATTCTTTATGCATTTTTCTCATTTCTGTGTGTTTTGTCAGTGCAGGCAGTGATTATCTTTGTTCTGAACCATCTTTTCAAGGATATTTGTTTTACAAAAAGCAATGGAAGACAGAGATAGTGTCTGTCTACAGAGAAAAGAGTACACATGATCATTGGTCATTATATAATATTGAGTCCCCAAGCTTGTGCAGTTATCATGTGGCCTTTTTTGCATGATCCCATGGGAATTGGGGCTTGGAGAAGTTGTACAAATGCTGATGCTTTGGCTACTGCTACTGAGTAGTAAACTATGCTTTGTCTCTGACCCAGAAGTCTCTTGTCTTCTTCCAACATCCATGAAACTGTGGCAGGCTAACTTATTAGCTTGCAAGTAGGGTAAATATCTCAGATCCTTCATAGTTCTTGACAAAAATACTTAGAGAATAAATCTAACAAAAATGTGCATAATCTTTACATTGAAAATTATAAAAAGTACTGACATTAAATAAAACAAATAATGGAGACATAAGACCATCATCGACCAAGAGACTCGCTATTAAGAATCAAGATGTCCATTCTTTCTATATTAATATACAGATTCAATGTAATCCTTTTCAAAATGCCAGCAGGCTATTTTCAAGAAATATGCAAGATTATTCTAAAATGAATATAAAAATTCAGAGGATTTAAAACTGGCTAATCAATTTTTTTTAAATAAATCAACATTGGAGCACTTAAACTATATGATTTTAAGGCTTACAGTAAAACTACAGCTACAGTGTGGTATTCATGTAATGTCAAGAAAATAAATTAATGGAACAGTATAGAAAGTCCAGAAATAGACCCACAGATTTATGGGTCTTAACACAACTGGAAAATTAATTGAATGTGGAAAAAAATTTTCAATAAATTATGCTGGAACAACTGGATGTCCATATTTTAAAAAGTGAAGCGAGACCTCTATCGCACTATGTTTTTAGAAAGAATAATTTGAGATAGATAATAGACCTAAATTTAAAACTCAGAACCGTAAGGCTTCTCAAACAAAACATAGAAGACTGTCTTTATAACCTCAAAGTAGGCAAAGATTTCTTGGACAAGCCACAGTAAGCATAAACCATAACATTTAAAGAAAGATAAATTGGACATTATCAAAACTTAACATTTTTGCTCATCAAAAGACTCCATTAAGAAATCAATAGACAAGCCAGTATTTGGGGAAAAATGTTCACAGAATATGAATATATATGAGACAAAATATTTCTATACAGAATATATATAATACTATATATAATATTTTATATAATACACACAAATACACAAAAATGACAATAAAAATTCAAGGAGCTCAATATAAAAACCAGCAAGGTATATATGAATAGTCAATAAGCACATTAAAAAATGATAACCTCATTAGTTATCAGGGAAATTCAAATTAATATCACAATGAGATATCACTTTTATCTATTATAATGGCTAAGATAAAAAATTACTGACAAGATGAAATGTTAACAAAGATGTTGGGCAACTGGAACTCTTCAAGATTTTCAATAAGATTGTAAAGTGATGTAACAACTTTGAAGAACTCTTTGGCAGTTTTTCATAAAGTTATTCATATGCTTACCCAGAAATCCAGCTCCCAGGTACTTACCCAAGACAAATAAAAACACAAGTTTGCAGAAAGACTTGTACTCAAATATTCACAGTAGATTTATTCTTAACAGACAAAACTTCAAATAACCCAAATGCTCATATAAATAAAAAAATTATAATGTTAAGCTAAGTAAGCAGACAAAAGAATACACAGTAGACGCTGCACTGCTTTGTTTTTGGTTGTCATAAAAAAGATTGATGTTACTAAGATCCTGATCCCAAAGTCAAAATTTGGGGTAATCTTTCTCTGGGTCTTTACTCCCAGGACCAGCATGTTCCTTTACCAAGAATACATCTCTTTCTTTATTCATTGTTTTAACAATGTTATTTGGCCAAATCCTTTTCCAGGTCTCTGGTCATCATGCACTCCCAGTATTTACCAATAAATGGTGTGATATCCTTATCTTCAGAGTACATGGTTTTGGATGTTCATCCTGTGTTCGGGACTGCCATGTTAGGTTGGCCAAAGCACTAAGGCACATTTCCTTCAAGTTTGCTTGCTTCTGGAGGAAATAGGTATTCCCTCTATGATGGCATACATTGCAATGAAAACTGTAGTTGGTCATGAAGGGTAGACACGATGAGGTATGTATGCCAAAGGTATCTGCTGTGAACCATTTTGTACGTATCCCACATTGCAGCCCTATTTCTCCCAAATGTCGGCAATTCTCCTCATCCACTGAGCCAGCCTGAGTATCCATCACCTCTGAAGTATTCCCAGCACCTTAGGTGTATTTTTTCCATTAGAGGATTCTGTCTCCAAACCACCACTTACATCAACCAAGTTTGCATCCCAGCTTTCAGTCTTTCCGGAATGGGCTCAGCTGTCGGAGCAGCCAACGTCCCCTCTCAGGCCGGGGCGGTTGCTACCACCACCACCAGCTTTGTTTTTTGCTGCTGTCGCATTTGCAGCGCTCCTGGGGGGTCTACTTTCCACCGCCGCCATCACTGCTGCCCTCAGACTTCTCTCAAGAATACTCGGTAAATTCACTGAAAATCATTTAATTGTACACTTAAAATGGAGTGTTGGTTGTAGTAGGTACAGTTGGAGTACTATGTGTGTACTCTCTGGACTACTTCGACAGATTAGGTTTTTGAATGTAACAAGATAAGTCAACTTGAGTTGTAATATATTTTGGGAAATTAGCTCACTACAAATTGGGAATACAAAACATTGTATTGTAAATGTTTTGTAGTTTTCCCCCAATAAAATTTTTGGAGAAAAAAAAAAGCCTTGGTACTTTGGTGTTGGATTTTTTTTAATTTTTAATTGACATATAATAGTTGTACATATTTATGGAGTACAGAGTGGTATTTCAATACATGTACACAATGTGTAATGATCAAATCAGGGTAATTGGCATATGCATCACCTTAAACATTTCTCATTTCTTTGTGTTGGGAACATTCAAAATCCTCCCTTCTAGCTATTTAAAAATATATAATAATTTTTTATTAACTATAGTCACCCCCCAGTGCTATGGAACATTAGAACATACTCCTCCTGTCTAGCTATAGTTTTTTATACTTTAACCAACCTGTCCCTTCCCTCCTACCTTTTCCCACCTGTAATAACCACTATTCTACTGTATACTTCTATGACATCAAATTTTTTAGCTTCTGCATATGAGTGAGAACGTGCAGTATTTAACCATATGCTCCTATCCAATTTCACTTAACATATCAACCTCCAGGCTCATCCATGTTGCCGGGGCAGGATTTCACTCTTTTTTATGGCTGACTAGTATTTTGTTATGTATATATACCACATTTACTTTGCCTATTCATTCATTAATGGACACTTAGTTTGATTTTATATCTTGGCTATTGTGAACAATGCTGTAATGAACATTAGAGTGCAGATATCTGTTCAATATACCCAGCAGTGTGGGATTGCTGGATCATAAGAACTGATATTTTTACGATATTCATTCTACCTAAGAATTGGGGCAGGGGGGCTTTTCATTTGTTCAAGTCAACTTTTATATCTTTCAGAAGTGTTTTAAATTTTTTTATGATTAGGTTTGCAAATTGTTTGTTACATTTATTCCTTAGTATTTTGTCATTTTGTTGGTTTTCTGAATGGGTTTTCCCTATCATAATGTACTCAAATGGACATTATTTGTATATATTATTAGTGTATATTAAACCTATTGATTTTTGTTTCTTAATTTTATCATCTTATTAAATTATTTTTTGTATTTATTGATTCTACAGGATTTTCTAGTTATATTGTCATATCATCTGCAAACAGAAAATAAAATTATTTCTTTTTTACCTACCCTTATACCTCTAATAGATTTATCTTGTCTAATTGCATTGGTTAATACTCTAATGCAATTTTTAGTAATAGGGAAGATAGTGGGCATGCTTCACTTATTAGTGATCTTAGGGAAAACACTTTTAACGTTTTCCCATTAAATATCAGCTTTAGGACTTAGATATACACACACACACATACACACACACACAGAGGCATATGCATATACACACATACATAAAGTATTTCTTGTTTTTTATTCTCTTGAGTGTTTTTTAAAATCATGAATGGATGTTGAATTTTGTCAAAGGCTTTTTCAGCATGTATGGAGATAATCATGATTTTTGTCCATAGGTTTATAAATTTGGTATATACTATTAATGGATTTTCTAATATTGAACTAACCTTGTGTTTCCCAGAAAGGTTTTGAAATATAAAATTTAAATACTGTGAATTAAGCTAGAATTCTATATGCTAAGTGAAATATTGTATTCTAAAAATGCTCAAAAAGTCTAAACAATTTATGCTCTCATTATTAGATGCATCAAAATAGTCTATTTGCTTTAAAACCCAGGATTACTTATTTTACTGTATAAAAGGAAGACTACATGGGCTAAAAATAATAGAAGAGTAATTTATAGAGTCATCCCATGACTAAGTACATCATGAAAAAATAAACACTCATATACATATACAAAAAAACATACCACTCAGAAATCAAAATCATATCACGTAACTAAAAAAGTAACCAGGCCTAAGCACTCCTGTGCAGTGCTCAAACCAGGATGTGCTGCGTGGAATGATGTTTGGGGTCAGATCTAAACCAATGGTTCCCAAACTTGAAATCACCTGGGGAACTTTAAAAACTACTGATGCCCTCCAGAGATTGCAATTTAAGTAGTCCGAAGTGCTGCCTGACTTTCCCAAATTTAAAAAAGCTTCTCAGGTGATTCTAATATTTAGCCAAGGTTGAGAACCTCTGTTCTAAATGCTTGCCACACCTTATTATTCACTTCATGAGTATATATTGGATGCCTACTATGTGCATAGCGATGACTACTCTGTGAGTGTAGTTGTAAATGAGGCTTCACAAACATTTCCGTTTTCCTTCAGGCACATGATAGGATTGAATTTCTCTGTCTCTTTAAGTTAGATGTGGACAAGTGACATGCTTTAGTCCATGAAATTTGCACAGTAATTATGTGTGATGCTCCAAGATGAACTCCTAAGAGCCAGTACACAATTTATAACATTCTCTCTTTCCCACTTCTGTGAGTGAGAAAGCAAGTGTTGAGATGGTCCCCTGTCATCCTGGGTCCCTCTGTGATGGCTACCATGAGTAGAGGCTCCCTGCTGACCTGTGCCATGCAGATATGTAACAAGAATGAGCAAGTTGCTTTGGGTTAATTCACTGTGATTTGGAGTTACTGCTGCAGCATAACCTAGGTCATTCTTACTATTATGCTGGAATATAGAGATGAGCCAAATGTGGACCTTGACTTTGAAAGGTTCCATTCTTAAGGGGAGATAAAATATGCACTTGAATAGCTATAATGCAGAATGCTGAGTGATATTGTGAGAGTGTGAAGCATTAGAGTCCTGAGGTTGATTTTTTTGATGTTTCATTCATTTAATCAATGTTATTGGTGCAAGCACACTGGTGCCTCCAGTGTCTTATGTATTGGTGCAAGCACACTGGTGCCTCCAGTGTCTTATGTATACTAGAGGAACATGATACCTATACAGGGGTTGTTATCACACACAGATATGTGTGACAAATGGAATTATCCATGCAAAGTGCTCAGAATAATGCCTGAATCATGTTGCACTCTTGACAAACACTAGTACTAGCTAATTTTTGCATAGCACTAGCCATGAGCCTGTGCAATGCTAAGGGCTTGACTTATGTAGTTCATTTAATCCTCAAACAACTGCAGTACTATTTTTAGTCCAAATTAAAAATGAGGAAACCAAAGCATGGAATGTTTTTGTGTCTCTCCCAGGTTATGCAGCCAGTAAGCAGAAGAGCCTATTTGCTCTAAAGCCCATGCTGGTAACCACCACCTAATCATTATTAGTCACAGGTGGGAGATCTTTTTTTTCAGAGTCTTGTCTCTTAATAGAGTCTGGACCATGATGTTTACTTATCCAGGGGTGAGGGATACCCCTTGGTGTTCCTAAGGCTGTGGTTCCATGAGCAGTAGGAGATATCAGTGGCCAAGAGTGCATGGGAATACGTTATAAATGGGGAGATAACGTTGATGATGTCAGGACATAGAGATTTAATTGATATTGGTCAATAGTCAGGCAATTCTAAAATCAGATCAAATGATCCTTCTCTCTATTCCCTGAAATATCCATGCCATATAGCCAGCCAGAGCAGAAGTTGAGGGAAGCAGAAAATGGTCCCCCCAGGCCAAGTTGGGGACCTGCGATGGGCCCTTATTTTCAATGTAGACTCTTATTTATTAATATGTTATAGATTTGTCTCACAGTAACATAAGGGAGGCTTTTGTAAGCACAAACCACAGATTTGCTGTTTGAATTCCTATTGACTGCCAGCCAAGCTCTGGGACCTCTGTTTCCATTTTCCCAAGGCCCCTGCTCTGCTAGTCTCTTCCCCTTGGGGCAATACTGGGAATCGTTAATATTTTGCTTTCTCTCCTTTCCTCACCTGATTGCAAAGTCTCATGGGTGGTGGCACCTCATACTCTGCAGGTGCTGGGAAGATAATGCTAATTATACCAAAAAGATTTAAAATTTAATTCAATAAACACCAAGTTCTCTACTACACGCCAAATACTTTTCTAAACAATGATGACAAGGGAGGGCAGAAAGATCTAGCACAGTGACTTACACCGTGCAGCAGCTCAATAATTATGCATAGCATGAAGGAAGGGCACAGGCTTGGTTTGTTCGTCACAGGGCTCAGAAAGGCCAACAAGAAGACACCTGCGCCCCACCCACCCCAAAGAGCAGAATTACTACGAAGTGGGAGGCAAGCGCTACTTGCCCAGGGAAGAGATCACACCTGGAAAAGGTCTGGAGGACAAGAAGGAGGAGCCCAGTCAGCTGGCTGGGGGAAAAGTGTGCCTGGGATGTGGAGACAGAGCAGTGCACAGAAGGAAAGGGTGTGAGGAGAGAAGAGCCCAGCCTGGGCCAGCCCCAGGGGGCCTCATTTATAATTTATCCTGGGGAGGTTTTGAAGGAATTTAAATGGGGGAGTGAATGAACAGATTAGTGATTTCCAGCTGTCAGCAGTTCAGAAAGTGGATCAGGAAAGTGGGGGCCCAGGGCAGAAAACTGGGGACAGAGAGGCAATTGCTAAGTAGGCCAGGCAGAAAGAGGGTGTGTGCAAGACGGTGGCAGTGGAGACAGCGTCAGAGACATTTAAGAGGCAGACTTGTTGAATGATGTAAATTGGGAGGAGGGCGTGTTTGGATAGAACAGAGATTAGGATGACTCTAAGTTTTTTTGCTTGATCCCTTGGGAAGAGAGTAATAAACTTCAAGACATGGTGAGTAGAAAGAGTAGGTTTGGGAAAATCAGGTAAGTCTTATCATGTTGGGTGGAAGCATCTATGACACTTTCAAAGGCGATGTCCTAGAGGTACCTGGACCTCCTGTCTGATGATAGTGCAGTGATGATGATGGTAACAATGATGCCATTCCGAAGGGGGACAAGGAGCTGGAGCAATTGCTATATACTATTCTTTTTTTAAATTCTTATTTTTATTGTGGTAAAAAACACATAAGATAAAATTTATCTTAACCATTTTCAAGTGCGCGGTTCAGTGGTGTTCATTCACATTGTTGTGCAATCTCCAGAACTTTTTCATCTTGTGAAACTGAAACACTTATACCCATTAAACAACTACCTATTCTCCTTGCCCACAGTGCTGGCGACAAACATTCTATTTTCTGTTCCTGTGAATATGACAACTCTACCTCATATAAGTGGAATCACCCAGTATTTGTCTTTTTGTCACTGGGTTATTCAACTTAACATAATGTCCTTGTTATGGGTTGCATTGGGTACCCCCAAAATTCATATGTGGAAGCCCTAACTCCCGGTACTGTAGAATGTACATTTAGAGATAGGGTCTTTAAAAAGGTGATTAAGTTAAAATGAGGCCACGAGGGTAGGCCCACATTCAATCTAACTGGTGTTCTTTGGAAATTTGGACACAGGGAGAGACACCAGGGATGCATGTGCCCAGAAAAAAGATCATACGAGGACACAGAGAGAAGGGCAGCCACCTACAAGCCACAGACAGTAGCCTCAGGAAACACAAAACTTGATGGCACCTTCATCTTGGACTTCCAGCCTCCGAAACTATGAGAAAATACATTTCTGTTGTTAAAGCCACCCAGTCTGTGGCATTTTGTTATGGCAAACCTAGCAGACTAATATAATCCTCAGGGTTCATTCAGCATGTGGCATGTATCGGAATTTCCTTCCTGGCTGGGTGTGGTGGCTCATGCCTGTGATTCCAGCACTTTGAGAGACAGAGGTGGAAGGATCATTTAAGGCCAGGAGTTTGAGACCGGCCTGGGCAGCATAGCGAGACCCTCTCCCTGCAAAAAATAATTTAAAAAAAAAATTAGCTGGATGTAGTGGTGCGTGCCTGCAGTCATAGCTACTTGGGAAGCTAAGGCAGGAGGAGCGCTTAAGCCCAGGAGTTTGAGATTGCAGTGGCTGTGATCGCACCACTGCACTCCAGCATCTAAGAGGGAAATGTGTGAATGATGGTCCTGCCAGATGTGAAAGCAACAGTAAAGTCAGTTCTGTTTTGGACTAAGTATATTAAGACATCAAAGAATTACGGTTCTGCACATGATTGCCTGAAACTGCTTAGTTTGCCCTCTTATGTCTCAGCCTCACAGTTTTCCCAGAAACAGACCCTGAGACAAAGAATTGAATGCAAAGAGTTTTTTTGAGAAAGTGTAGGGAACAGTCATAGAGAAATAGAGAAGTGATACAGAGATGGGAGGGTAAGCAATGAAGTCTCCACTGTGAAGACTGCTAGGAAATGGCACAAAACACAGACAGAATTATCCTACCCAAGAGGCAAGAGAAGCAGCGTATTTAAATCAATTGTCCAAGCATCATTGGTTGAGAACTGCTCCCAGAAGAGTTCCCTGGCATTGCTGGCTGGCCATGGCAGCAGGCAGAGTGTCTTTTGCAGTTCTGGGAAAATAGTCCTGAGACACAGAGGTGCAAATCCCAGCAATTGAAAGTCTTCCAGGTCACATCACAAGGTCCAAGGCTATGGGGAGGTCACTGACAGCATCTGCTACAGACTTCTACCAAGACCAAGAGCAAGAAAATGCAAGAATATTTGGTTATTCAGTATATCCTAGGTTATTATTAAAATAGTGAGTTAGAGAAAATGTTTCATTTTAAGATTTGTTAAATAAAATTACAAGGAAAGCCATGCCTTAAACTCCAGATTTTCTCAAGAGTCCTTTAATCCTGGGTTAGATCTTAGAAAATATGAGATAGTGAGAAAAGGAGACCAGGGAGCTGAGATGTTGATATTGAGAAAGAGTATCTATTTCCAAAGCACTTCTGCAGTTGAAATGGATTTACCACCCATAATATTTTAAAATGGCAAACAATGGGAAGAGAAAAGGTTTAAAAGTAGACTCTTTTTTTCCTGGGCATCACAGCTAGACTATGTTTCCCAACATCCCTTGCAGCTTTTATGGACCATGTCACCGGGTTCTGGCCAATCATGGTGGATAGGAAAAACTGTGTGCTGTTTTTCAACCTGGCCCATGAAGATTGCTCCTGTGATTTTCTGTGGCTCTCCCTCCCCCTGCAGAAGAATAGGCAGGGGATTGCAAGGTTCTAGGAGATGATGGAACCACACAATGAAAGGAACTTTTCCAGACACCTGTCTGATTCATGTGAGAAAGAAAAAACTCGAATTGTGTTAAGCCACTGAGATTTGGTGTTTTCAGTTTATAGCACTTAGTAATACCCTAACTAATAGAACATGGCAAACAATTAGCACACTATCTGGTGTGTGTCGAGGTGTTTAGACTCACCAGATAAGGGAGCTACTGGAAGATGGAACTGCCTGAGCAAATGAGTGGCCAGGGTGTGTTTGAAAACAGAGTACCTGGTGTGGCTTAGGGAATGACTAAGGTGGGAGGGGAGGTTGTGGTCACACTACAGAAGGCCCTGAACGATGGACTAAGGAACGTGGAGGTTATTCAGTAAACAAAAGTGAACTACTAAAGGAAAGACAACTATGCTAACGTTTCCTAGAAAAAGATGCTCAGAGCTGTAATTTGGGATTGTTTTAGTTTGGATTCCCCCCACAGTAGGCTCTGAGCAATGACTCAGTTGCAAGCTGTTTATCTGAGGACTGATCCCAGGAAGCACAGGGAGGGAATGGGGAAGTGATATGTGGAAGGAAAGAGAACCAATAAAGGGAACATTGATGAGCAGGTTGCTCCTGTGAGCAACTGGGCTCAGGTGCTGGGTGCTCACTGGCACCGTGGAGGAACCATATGGAACATGACTCACAAGTGTCCTGCCTGAAGAGGGAGAAAGGGATGGAAGTGTTTATCCAGCAGGAAGTAAGTCCGTTCCCAGGGCATTGACTCCCTTGTGCTTTCAGCTTTTGCACACTCTGGCTGAGTGCTCCCCCTTGCCTGAAAATGCAGTCAGTCTGAGAGTCAGGAAGCTGTGGGCTTGTAAGGCAACTCTCCACCCATGACCTTGAGGTTGAACTGAGCAGAGACAGGCTGGGCATTGACAGTGTCTGCCATGTTTCAACCACATCCTCCCCTTTACTCTTCTATTTCTAGCATCTCCTTTCCTCCCATCTGTCCGCAGTTGATGGTGGGAGGAGTATAGTGATGCAGTGGAAAGAATAAAGGCTTTGGAATCCATAAACCTGGGTTCTAATCATGTCTCTTCTCGTTATTAGCTGTGTGACCTTGGGCTAGTTACTTACCCTCTCTAACCCCCAGCTTGTTCACCCGTAAAATAGGATTAAAAATAGCTAACAACAAAAACTCACTGGGTGGCTTGAAAGAGATAGCATACATATAACAAATCTAGCAATGCTGGCTCTCTTCTTCTCCCTCTAAGCTCTGGCAGGTGACTTCTGTGACATGAGGGAAAAGCCTTGATGTAGAGAGAGTAGGACAGGGGAAAGGAGGGACAGAGTGCCGGTAGCTGGTGTGGTGACCAGACCCCTACTATTGTTACCTCTGAGCATCTTTTTCCAGACAGGCTACTCATGGGCAACATCCATTTATTGCTTTATTTGTATGTGTGTTGGGTTTTGCCACTTTTAGGGAATGCCACCAGGCTGGGACAGGGTAAGAGTAAAAGGACAGGACTACACTGGACTTCCCAGCAGTCTGTGCATGGTCCCCAGTAAAGAGGAGGATATCTGTATTGGGTAAAAAGCCACAGGGTTGAAACCAGTGAAATGGCTAAGACATGCTTTCTAAGAGGTGACATCATGCCCTGTGATCCACAAATATTCAGTGAGACACCAAGATTCATGCTAAACTTAGTGCAACTGGTTTTCCTATAGAAGCTGGCAGTGAGTGTCCATGTCAGCTCAAGGCCAAACCAAGATCGTCCATGAAGACTTAATTTGTGAGCTAGAGGAGATTAGGAGGAAATAAGGTCTGGGTTGGCAAAAATTATGAGGAGGATGGAAAAGGTACAGTTTCTTCTGTTCTTACACATGACTGTCATGTCTGAATTTGTTCATCCACAGTAGACAAGCAGGGAAATAAATCACCAAAATGTGTTTGTTAGTCTGTGTCCAACCAAGAAGGAGATAGACATCACAACAGGATTAAACATGCAAGAAATGTATCAGGACAAACATCTGTGACAGAAAATGGGGAGGACTCAGGACAGGTTAAGAGAATCATCAGACACAGATGCAAGAGAGAGGGAAAGAAGGAGAAGGAGGGAATGAAGGAGAGGTGTGTGGCTGGAAGTGTCTTAGATTGCAGTGCAATTCCAAGGGAGGTTGACAACACCGCCAAGCAGTTGTCTAGCCGGTCACCTGATAGAGGGTTCCCATGTCTCCTAGGAATGAGCCTGCCTTATTATCCTTGTAACTAGAAAGAGGGATAAGGAGGAGACTATGCTCTTTGCTAGTATCAACAGAAGAACCAAAATACCACCACCTTGTTGCAGATAGTGATCCATGGAGGGGGCAGAATATAATGCACAGAAACATACACACAAACACACACATCCTCATCCTTTTTCTCTTATCCCAGTCCACCTTCTCTGTAATTATCTCACACTGTTGTCCCAAGTTTCTGTAATTTTCTCGATGAAAATGTTAAGTAAATGCGCCAATATCAATTTCCTGGTTTGGATAATGTATTAGTGGTACATGAGATGTTGTCATTGGGAGGAAGCTGAGTGAAAGTACAGCTGATCGCTCTGTATTATTTTTGCAACTTCTTATTCATCTATAATTATTGCAAAATAAAAAGTTTAAAAAATATTTAACACAGAATCCAAAATATGAGTAAGCTTATTGGTTTTAAGAACCCAAGTAAAAAACAAAAATTTTAAAAAAGGGTAACCTTGATTATGGAAAAGGATCTTGAAATAATAAAGTTTTGAAAGAAGTGATAGAAAATGCACATGATGCCACAAGAGCAACAGGCCTAAGGGAACATGCTTTGTGACTTCAGAGACAAGGCTGCAAACTTAGCAGAAAGGAGAGCTCAACACGTTACAGTTCTCCCAGCTTGAAGTGAGGCTAAACAGATCTAAAATAATGACCATAATGTCAAGGGCAGCAGGCTAGCACTTCTGGTCCTGCTTGGCGCCATACAGTCTACTTTTTTATGGAAGAAGGAAAATGAAAACAACAGCAAAAGTGGGATTTCTCTTTGACTCTAGACCAGAAGAAAGAAAATCAGGACAATGAGCCATCTACCTCTGATGCCACACATCTGGCTCCCAATATGGCGATCCTATTCCCCACATCATGTTTTCCATCTTCTGAAAGCTACAATAGCTCACCATGTCCATTTTCACCAAGCAAACTTCATGTCTTTTATCCAGGACACATCCTGCGTTTATTCCATTAGGATTTTAAGATGTTCAAAACTGGGATCAAAAAAAAAAAAAAAAAATATATATATATATATATATTTTTGAGACAAGGTCTCATTCTGTCACCCAGGCTAGAGTGCAGTGGCATCATCATAGTTCACTTCAACCTCAAACTCCTGGGCTCAAGCCATCCTCCTACCTCATCTACTGAGTAGCTGGGCCTACAGGTGTGTGCCACCATGCC
>CAUYRT010086084.1:0-17105 GCA_963574885.1 Lepilemur ruficaudatus | reverse complement strand
AGAAAGAAATTAATTGGCCAACTAAATATATATAGAAAAAGTTAGCCAGGCATGGTGGTGCATGCCTGTAGTCCCAGCTACTTGGGAGGCTGAGGCAGAAGGATCGCTTCAGCCCAGGAGTTTGAGGTTGCTGTGAGCTAGGCTAATGCCACGGCACTCTAGCCCAGGCGACAAAGTGAGACTCTATCTCAAAAAAAAAAAAAAAAAAAAGAAAAACACAGGGAGAATTAACTGACTCAACTCAAGAGCATGAGCCTCTTCTCACCCCTTCTCTCCCCTCTTTCCTGGGACAAGCCCTGGGTGGCCATGGGCTCAGCCACAGGGGAAAGCCACTGGAAAAGCAGCTTCTTCCACCCTCCATAGCACAGGAAATACATAGGAAGTCGGAAACTGGCCACCTCAGGAGGGGTGAAGGGCGAAGAAATGGGGTGGCGGGAGCATGCTCACAGCTGAGGACCAAGTAAGAAGGAATAGTCTTCACCACCTCATGTCTGTCCACCGGGCACATCCCTGATGTCTCATGAGTGCTCCGAGTGGTGGCGCCAACTACCTGGGTTCACATCCTGACTGCAGCGTGCCTGGCGGTGGCCTTTGGGCAAGTGGCTTGACTTCTGCCTGCCTCCGTTTCCTCATCTGTAAACTGAGTGTAAGGATAGCAGTGACTTCCAAGGGGTATGGGGATAAATGAGTGACAGTATGTAAAGAGCGTAGGATGGTGCCTGGCACACGGAAAGCACTTTACACATTATAGCTACAATTATTATTGTAAGAACCTCATTATCCTCATTTATAAATGAGGAAACAGACCTAGAATAGTTAACTTCTTCCCCAGCATCACTCAGCTAATCACTGACCAAGTTGGGATTTAACCTCCATCTGTGTGACCCCAGAGCCCATGTGTTTAACTTCATGAGTCGCCGTTGGAGTTCCAGAAGTTTTGCCGCTGGCCTCTCTCCCTGGCTCATCTGATGCTGGAGTTCTCACACATCTCAAAGGGGTGTCGCTTGACGAAGGGTCTTCCACTCTGGCCTTGCCAAGGGTCGTGGGGTCTTCCGCAACATTCATTACAGTTCCCCGGTTACAGCTGGCTGCCCTATACATAAGCAGGCAGAAAGATCTAGAAATCATTGCTTCCCAACTTCTAGCATGTGATGATTGAAAAAATGTGCAATGATCTTATATTTATAAAAAGCAATTTCAAGTTCAGAAGCAGCTCTATTTTTAGATCTGCCTTTCTTCTAATTTGATTAGAGATGTAACATGAGCAGGTCTAAAGAGTTAGACGTTACAGAAATAAAGTGCTGTCTTCAGAGAACAACTGGAACTACTTATTATTTATTGGTAGTATCAGAAACATTATTCAGTAAATCTATATTTTAATAGCCACAGCAGTGCCATGCATTTGAAAATTGTAGCACATATACATGTAAGACATTCGTTATGCTTTATAAGAAAAAATGCTCGGTGAAAATGGGGCTTTGCAGACACCTTGAAATAACTCAGAAGCCCCCAGGAGTGACTCGTCTAGACATTTTGGAACTGACGCAGAAATGTATTTCAAACTGGGAGTGAGCTCCTTCTGTTCTTGATGGGTAAGGTAAGCTAGGGCGGAGGGTGCCACATCTCAGGCTCCAGACCACAGCTGGGAAGCTGAGCACCTCATGCAGCATGGCCCTCCATAAGGGACCCAGGGTCCCGGAGCCCCAGCTCCCCGGCCGAGTGTGCACAGAGTTCAGCCACAGCATCGGCCAGCCCTACACAGCAGAGCCGCTGAATGCTGCCTGCTCAGGGCAGGTAGGATGGTGACCCTCTCCTTCCCAGGCACTAAGATCCATCTCCTGGGTACCCTGGGGTACACCTCCCTCCCATGACTTCATCTCCAGATAGCCAAGGGAAGAAAGACCCCGGGAGAGTGTCTCCTGCCTAGGGAATAAGTTCTCAATGCAAAGTGTTGTGGCCTTGGATGGGTCCTGTCCTGTCTCCGGACCTGAGTCTGCTCATCCGTGCATTGAAGGATGCGGTTACATGAACCGAGCAGTCCTCTTCAGTCACTAAGTTCTTGGTAGGTTGAGGCTGGACCTGCCTCACCAGCAGTCTGAAGACGCCGACGTCCTCAGGTTTGCTCCAGCTGGCATTTGCTGAGGAGATAGTTCAAGAATGTTATACACAAAATGCTGCCAGTTCGTACACCAGCTCTGTGAATTCCTTCTGTTATTTGGCCCTGACGCAGCGCCACCTGAAGGAGGTGCCACCGTGGGCTGGCCAGCTGCATCTCCTGACCACCATGAGTGACAGAGCTGGGTCTGTGGAGGGACCTGGGCCAGGCCTGGGCCCTGTTTGGCTGTGGAGTGTGCCCCACACAGCCGGGAAGCGTCAGGCTTCCCCAGGTGTCCCCACGTGGAGACTTTGTCTCCCCTTCTGATGAGAAAATACACTGCAAGTGTGTGTGATAACCTCCTCCCTCTACCTGTGGCCACCAGGTCTGCCCTGGCCAGGATGGGTCTGTCCACACAGGGGCCACCCCCGCCAGGAGACATTTGGAGGTAATGCCACCGTGGACTCTCCTGAGCCTGCTGCCCAAGTAGAAGGCAGTGCCCTGCGGTGGGAGAGCCCATTCTAGAGTCAGGCTGCTCAGATTCAGACTGCCGGCTCCACTACTTCTTGGCTGTGCAACCTTGGACACATCGCGTAATGTCTCTGTGCTTCAATTCTCTCTTCTGCAAAATGGAAGTAACACCACTTGAGATTTTGAGGGAGTCCCACGCGGCTGTGCAGGTAAAGCTCTCAGCAGAGTGCTCGTTACTGTCGTCTTCAGCACAGTCGTCATCATTGTTGTCAGAGCCATTATTCCTCCCGGAGGTTCTCGCACACCCCTGGGCCGCTCTGGGGGGTGGAGCGGAGACCTAGCCTCGGCACTGCCTCCCTCCCCCAGAAGTTCCAGGCAGGCCGTTGCCAGGCCAGTGCAGCCCCAAACCTCCCGAGTAAGTACGTACAAACAAGGTCTTCCTCCCAGGGGAGCCATTGCAGCTAAGAACGTGGCAGTGATTTGCCAGGGAAGGGTACTCGTGACACCCTGGGCCCCATGTGGCAGCCTGAACACCCTGCAGCTTCTGGTGTAAAGGGGCTCACCGTGGACTTTGGGGCTCACAGGGTTAGGAAAGATGAGGCCGGGGACAGGGGAAGCAGCTTTCATTAATTCATCGCTCGCTTTGCGTAAGACCTTGGCTGTAGGTAGACGTCTCTTCCTCCACTAAAACGCCAGCTCCTCTAGCCATGGGAGCCTGCTGGCCAGAGAAGACCCACACAGAATCACAAAGGAATGAGCTCTGCAGGAGGCCACTGGGGGTGGGCGGAAGAGAGACTTGGAGATAAGAGAGTAAAGGCTGCCTTCAGGCAGAGGGCAAGACAGTATCTAGGAAATTGTCAGATATTAAGAGATGCTCAGGAAGCCCTGGCATGGATCACCTTGTTGCCCACTGCAGCAGTCACGTGGCTGCTGAGCACCTGGAACATGGCAGGTCTGAACTGAGACCCGCCGTAAGCATGAAACATGCCGGGTTTCCAAGGCTTAGGACACAAAAAAGAACATAAGGTATCTTGGTAGTAATACTTATACTGACTGCTGTATTGGTTACATGTTGAAATGCTCATTCGGGATATATTGGGTTAATTAAAACATCATTAAAATTCCGCCAGTTTCTTTTTCCTTTTTAATTTGAAACTAGAAAATGTAAAATTATGTCTGCGGCTTGCATTGTATTTCTGTTGGACAGCGAGCTCAAGAGAGACTGATTGAGAGATTGGCTGAGAGCCGGAGTTTACCACCCTGGACTCTCCTGTCTGTGCTGGAGTTTCCCCACCTGTCTTAGGCTACCAAAGAATTTGGAAGTTTTGATATCCTCAGATGACACCAGGAACGTCCAGCCACGTGACTCCCGGGAAATCACAGTAGCCGCCTACCCAGAGGCTCAGTTCTGGGCTCTGTCACTGTGTCACATGCCCAGATCTTCCGGCCATCAGAGGATAGCTGTGCCCACTCTCGCCCCTGAAACGGGAACTGCGGGATCATCAAACCGTATTAAACAGCAATTCCGCTTCGCAATTACGGAGCTCAGAATTGCGCCCTTTGGGAATTCACATCAAATGAGCTTCAGAGAGGCTGCAGGTGAATGAGGAAAGCACAGCCGTCAGTTCCTGATGCGAATGAATAATTGAGCAGCCCGGAAATGCCACGAAGGACCATGTCGTACAGGCGGGCAACTGGACCGCCTGGCCCAGGTCCTTGGGAAAGGTAGCCTGCACCTGCCAGGGCACCTTTTGACGAATACAGTGTGACGCATTGGAAGGCGCCTCTCCCTGACATCTGAGGTTTTCTGCCATGCAGTTCCCATCCCTGAAAGCCACAGCCTCTGCCGGGGAGCAGTGCTTTGGGCAGAGGCTGTGCCCCAGTGGTACCCACACTTCCCCAGGCTGCCTAGCAGGACTTTTCTGTGACTGGAGACCAGCAAGGCTTCGGTCCTTGGAAGCCAGGGGCTTCCCATGCCCACCGGAGTGAAAGTGTGTGCTGAACGCCATCAATGTCTCACAGGCAGAGGCTCTGTTGCCTGTTCCCCAGCTCAAAAGAGCATGCTTCGTCTCAGAGGCAGCCGTGAAGGCTTCTGTGCTAAGCACTCTGGGACTGGGCGAGACGACAATGCACCATCCCTCTCCCCATTTTTTGGTTGCTCAGCAAAGGGCCTATCAGATGTCAAGGGCTGTTATCAGGGCCCTCCCTGTGCTGTCTGGACCTGCTGGTTTCGCTTAGTCCACAAAGGGTCTGAATGTAACGCCTTGAGTCTGGAGGGGGCCGCTCAGTGACACTGGAGGGCTTTCTCCACCTGCACAAGCCAG
The DNA here is from genome assembly GCA_963574885.1 of Lepilemur ruficaudatus. Classification (NCBI taxonomy): domain Eukaryota; kingdom Metazoa; phylum Chordata; class Mammalia; order Primates; family Lepilemuridae; genus Lepilemur; species Lepilemur ruficaudatus. The sequence goes on along the minus strand of CAUYRT010086084.1, from coordinate 12,215 downwards.
GATTGTGCTGGAGAAAGAGAAGGGGAGTGACGGGGAGCCCAGGAGACTGGTCCTCCTCCCTCAAGTGTGGTTACCATAGCTCCAGCCAAGCAGCAAGTTCCAAACTCCTCCAGAAAGGGGGAGAGAAGCCATCCCTCAAACCCCCAGGCTGGGCCATGCGGGGCTGGTGGGAGGCAAGCAAGGGTGTGCGCCATGGGCTCCAGCCCGACCGTCAGCCCCCAGGGCAGTGGGGTGGCTGCGTGTGATTTGTAGTTTGCGGTCTTGGGTGGTGCCGTGGCTTGGTGGGCTTCAACCCAGCTCTCCCCTCGGTCTTGCCCACAGCACCGAAAGAGCCCCAGTGACCCTGCACCTCGATGGGATTGTGCAGGTCCTGAACTGCCACCTCAGTGACAATGCCATTGGGATGATGACCAGGATTGCCGTTTTGAAGTGGCTCTACCACCTCTACATCAAGACTCCTCGGAAGGTGAGCCCCAGGCCCATCACCCAGTAGGCCCCTCCAAGCCAGGGACCTCTTCCAGGTCCACCTTGGTTCAAGGCCCTGCTCATGCTTGGTAGGGCTTTGGTCATGGCAGTTCTAGAGAAACTCTGGCCAGCAGAGGAGTGACGGGTGCTGGGAGGAACCCTCGCGTCTCAGGGAGCAGGCGGTCCACTCAGACCAGCGGGACACTGCATTGAGGGCAGCCCTGGGGGAGCTCACGGGCTCCTGCTTCTCTGCCCTCCAGATGTTCCGGCACACGGACAGCCTCTTCCCCATCCTACTGCAGACGTTATCGGATGAGTCCGACGAGGTAGGTCACCAAAACCGTCCTTCCTTACAGAACATGGGCTGCCCTGCCTCCCCTTTTGAATGACTTGGGGAGCTCTTATAACTGAGATGAGCTTATTTTGTTGTGTTCTTAAATCAACACCAAAAAATCACCCTATTCTTCATACCTGCTAAGGTGCATCCTTCCTTGAGGTGCAGCTGTGCTCCTAGCTTTGGGAGTAAGGACTCTGCCTAGGCCCCTCCAGAGCACGCTGGGGCCGGGCATCGGTGAGGACTCGAGGCTACGGGAGTTTGGGTGTCTTCCCTGCAAGGCTGCGGAGGTTGGAGGGGGATCTTGGCTTCAGGGTCAGGCCCAGCCTCGCTGCCCAGTCTTGTGCAAGACACTTTGCATCTCTGCGTCTGTTTTCTTCTCTGTTTGCTGGGGTACAGTGGTACCTGGGGGCATGAGAACACCATGCGCCCTGCGACATGCTAAGCGCTGTGCAGGGCACGAGCCAAGCACTCAGTCGGCCTTGCTTGTGTTACTCATTTTAGCTGTATCCGTTTTGACCTCTAGTTTGAAATTGGACCCTTAAGCTTTGCTTTGCTGGGGCCACCAAGAGCTACTGGTGCGAAGGGAGAAGCTGCCCCAGATCCCAGGCAGCAGGAGCAACCCGTCTGAGAGGGCCAGAGTGCAGAGGCTGGCCTGGGGGGCACAGGCGCCCTGGGTTTTCCTGTCACCAAGAGGGGGGTCTCCTCCAGCCACGCACGTTTCCTCACACCATTCTTGGCAGCGTCCATACTGTGGAGTCAGGGTGGGTGGTTCTTCTCCAGGGCTCCCCTGCCCCCAGCCAAGGGGCAGCATTTGCAGCATGTCCGCTGACAAGGGCGGCACCTGTCCCCCTTCCATGCCAGCCCTGCAGGCTGTGTGCTGGATGCTGACAGTTTGAGCCGAAACTCCCACCTCTTCTTCTTCTGGGCTCTGGGGCTGTGGGCTGCAGGCAGAGCGTGTCTCCGTGAGGCAGGGGTCTCTCAAATCCACAGACCTGCCTACACTTTCCCGTGGCAGCGTGAGTGGACGAGGGCTGGGGGCCGGGGGAATGGGAGAGGGACGTTGCTCGCAGCTCCCTGTGGAGTGAGGCACATCAATCTTTCCTGGGCTGGGGTCAGATTCCTGTGGGGACCCAGGCAGCTGTCCTGCAGCCCGAATTTGCTTTCCTGAACCTGGCTGCAGAGAGACGCGGACAGGCAGGTATCAGCCTCTAGGTCCCCTGAGGTTTTCTGCATTTCCAGAAAAATCCAAAACAGATGGTCTGTGAGTGTGCCTTTGGCCTCTCCTGCCTCCCCACCCCCAACATACACACACACCCTCCCCTCCCCTCTCCTCCTGCACCACCCCTGCGGTGCCAGGCCCAGGTGGACGTGGCCCAGTTCTGCCTGTGTGTTGGGAGTGACTCACCGCACAGTCACGGCCCTCATTTCAATACAAAAAGGAAGGGAAGAACTTTGCTGATTGGTTCCTTTCCTAGGACTTCGCTGGAAGCAGCTGAGTTTTCAGTCCTTTAAATTGAGTTGTTTAATCCCATCCAGCTTTCTTTGCCCGAAATTGGTTTTTGTGTGCGTGTGCATTTACCGGGAGCGGGAGGAGATGCAGTCCATTAAACATCTCTGTTCGGGCTGCGCCTGTGGAAACTTGCTGAAGTGCCAAATGTTGTCAGGGCTTTGGGGCACATCTTGTGGGCCTCTAGTGGGTAGGAGATTAAAGCTGCTCTTGGGGACAGTTGGGGGAGGGGTGCTGTAACAGGAGTGAAGAGCTCCTGCTTCCCCATCTCTCTAGAGGAGGGATTTGGGGACCCTGACAGTCACTGGTGAGTCCTTATTCTGCCACATCCTGCTGCTTCACCAGAATCACATTGCTAAGTGTCCCCTGCTCAGTCTCTTTGGCGACCCTGAGGACATGCTGTGTACTTGGCAATAGAAACACAGCCATGAACAAGACAAAGCCCATTTTCTCCTGGAACTTCCTTCACAGAATATCTAGAAAATGCTCTCCATTGGGATTGTTCAGATATTTTCAAACACAGCCCTGATCTCAAATGGAAGCTCCTGGGGTTCAAAACCATGAAAGCCTGTTCAGTCAAGTAGGACCACAGCCAGACTGGCGGGTCCCTTCCCTGGGAAGTCTGCAGTGGTGGAATCTAACCTCAGCACTCCCTGCCATAGTTCGTAGGTACAGCCTGGGGGGCTCAAGGCACAGGTTATCTCAGATGACTCTCAGCTGTATGAAGTCATTAGCATGTTAGAAACTGTGCGAGATCCTTCCTTTGTGGCACCTGTAGAAACCCCAACACAGTTCTCCAGGAGAAGTTCCATTATTTCCATTTTGCAGTTCAGAAAACTGAGGCCTGGGGAGGTTAAGTAACTTGCACACAGCTAGGAGGCGGTGGGGCCCAAGTGCAAAGCCAGATCTGTTTGGCTCCAAAGCCCTTAATCCTTACCCATCGCGCCCGTGTCTCACCCAGTGCGGGCCCAGCTGCCCACCTCAGAACCAGCTGGGAGGTGGGGAGCTTGTGTTTAGTTGTGTCATCGTCCCCATTCCCTCATGATTTCACTAGGATAAGTTTTTCTGGCCTTTTTCTCTTGTTCCACTAGTTCTTGAGAAGAGTTCTGAGTGTGGTGGGGAGAGGTGTGTGTATTTTGGAAAAACTGCCCCTTAAACCCCCAGATCCGTTGTCCAATTTTCTTATTGATTTGTAGAAGCTCTTTGTATATTTGTGACATTCGACGTGCCATCTGTGTTGCAAATGTCTTTCCCAGGACGACTGGGATAAACCCATATACCCCACCCACTGGCCTCGGGGGACAGAGTGTACTCAGGTGTTGATGATGCAAGACCTGGCCCGGGGCAGGGCAGAGCCTCGGAGACCTAAGGCTGCCCCCAGGACCACCTGGTGCAGTCCCATGAGCGCGTGGCCTCACTGGAGTGTCTGGTCTGCCGTCGTTCCTCAGTTCCACCCGAGTGACAGCTCAGCAATCCCTGCCCTGTGACACCTGCGGTTGTGTCTGCCCTTCCGTCACCCAGGATAAGCAGCTGTCTGCTCATTACCACCTGCTCCACGCAGACATTATCTGAAAATCCTTTATGTCAGAAAGAATTTGCAGGTGTCAAATTTATATTCTTGGCACTGGAGTAGAAACCCTCCCATTAGCTAGAGAGCCAGTGACTCATTTTTTAAGTGAAAATGTAATCCTGATTTCCACAGCATGGAATGCCGGTTGCATGCTCAGAGCACCCTACCAGGTCCCTGTTTGGGAGGTGGGATGGCTGCCATGCTGCCTGAGTGAGGTCTGCCTGCAAGAAGGCTGTGCCCCCAGTTCCGTGCACCCCCAGGACCGGGGTCCTATCCACGTTCCTGAAGGGCTGGCCCAGGAGGGGCTTCGGGTGAGCCCCTACTCCTAGGCACAGCTGCCCCCCAACCTGCGTTTAAAGTTCTCAGGGTGGTCTCAAGGACGTCTGTTCCCCTGTGACATCCGGGTCAGTTGGCCACCAGGCCCAGGCACTCCTTGGACCTGTGAAATGAGGCTAATGATGGCTACACCTGCCTCTTAGACGTGTTTAGAGAGAAAATGTAAAGCACCCACCCAGATCTTGGCCCATTGTGATGAGTTTGTTTATGGGGAAATTGGCTTTTCCCTTTGTTCAATCTCCCTCTCGGGAGCAGGGCACTGCGTCATCTTGATGTCCTGCAGCAAAGCTTTAGGGTCTTCTTTGTAGGTCTTATTCACTGATTATGAAGTTTACTTTTAGTGTATTTTTGTTGTGCTTTTGGGTGGCATCCCTTTCCGGTAATGTTCTCTCCCCAGGAGGCAGCAGGGCCTGGCTCTGCCACTTTATGGTTGATTGACTTGAAGCAAGTGATCTAGGCTCTCTGAGCCTCAGTTTCCGTATCTATAAATGGAGGGTGATAAGGGAACCTCACTTCTAGGTTTGTTGTGTGGTTTAAGTGAGATCGTGAGTGTCAGATGCTCAACACAGAACTGGCCGCATAAGCCCATGATAGTGGTAGCTCTTTCAGTGCTGGAAATGATTTCTGTAAAGGGCCTGGAGATGCATATTGAGAACAGGGCCATCGGGCTCTGTGTCTGCCCAAAAGCCAGAACAGAAGTTGCTCTCTGTCCTCTGTCTTCCTGCCTCTCTTTAGAGGCCAGAGGGCCACAGGGGTTGAGGGACTCAGGTTCCATCTCAGGGTCATAGAAAGCCAAGCGAGGACACAGTGGGCCGCAGGATGGGTGTCCCCTTCCCATCCCCCCACCCTCAGCCTCCCCAGCACCTCTGGGTTGGAGCAGCCCAGAGCTGGAGCGAGGCCGCATTCAGCACGTGCCTCGCTCATCAGAGCCCCATTGTCGGTGCATTCGCAGCTGGCTGAGTCCAGGGAGAAGAGGAGAAATGGCGGCGTGGGCAGAGGACAACTTTTATCAGAGCCTCTGCAGCAAAACCCTTGCACCCCAGAAGGCTCGCCCTGCTGGGCCCATGCTAACACTCTAGGGAGGAGAGTCTCAGCCCGGGAGCAGCCCCCTTCTTCCCCTCCCTTAGCTTCAAAGTAATTGGAGGAGAAATCGCTGCTGGGAGTTTATGGCTTGTGTGACTGGTGTGGATGCAGAGAAAAGAAAGGACTTTTTAGAAAATGTGCAGGGTAGGATTCCGAGGGCATTATTCATGGCAGTGGTGGAGTTTCCAGCTCGGGAACCCACTAACTGCATGAAGAACGTGGGCAGCCATCAGCCCCATGTGACACGGCCTTGACTTAGGAGGGAAGGGACAGTGGGGGTGGGGCCAAGGAGTGATTTAGGGCCATCTAAAAGGGCTTTTTAAAAAGTTGCTTCGAGTACGCCATGCGGTACAGTGATGCACCCAGTCCAAGGGGCCCGGTGCCTTCCCTGTCCTCCACCCAGCCGTGCATCTCGGCAGGTGACCCCAAGGGCTGCCGCAGCCTCCGCTGGGTTCTGAGAGAAGAGGATTGAGTGTCCTGGGGACCCATCCAGCCCATCTGTCTCTGAGGAACAGATGCACTGCACCCTAGACCATATCTGAGGCGCAGTTTGCTTTGGGGGACAGGGAGGAGATTTCATTTGTGTTCATGGCTCAGGTCCCAGGAGCAATGCACAGAAAAACTGAAGAGGTTCTCAGATGTCACGGGAGAGGGCTCGCTGGGGCCCAGCCAAGTCACCAGGAAGAGAAGCAGATCAAGGCTGGTTTGAAAGCCCAGAGGAGCAGCTGGGGTCGGGCTGCAGCAGCACCACTGCACCTGGCGGATCCGGGCTCAGGCTGCCCCGGGCTCCCTCCGTCCCTTCCTCCTCCAGCCCTCATCCCACCCAGGCCACATAAGTGCTCCCTCGGCTTGTCCTTTCCAAGGCATCCTTGTCCCCAGGTTTCGTGGGTCAGCTACATAGGCCTGGAGGCTCGTCAGCCTTCTTCAGAGGACTTAGTTCATGATGATAGGGACTTTAGCTTGGAGTCCCACCCAGGGGAAGCCCCAGAACCAAACCCAAGAGCTGTGTTATGAGGAATGGTGGGGGAAGGCTCTGAGCCCTCCTGGGTTCCAAGGTGACTGGGCTGTTCTCTCCTGTGTCCAGAAGGAGGGACTTCTATTGGAAATTGGGCATCCCTCAGTGTCTGCCCCCAAAATGGGGACTTGCACTTAATTAGAGGCCCCTTCATTTAAGGGCAGCTTAGAGAGCCAGTGACGGTCCCTGTGGCACCCTGGCTGCGGCTTTCTTCAGCACTGCGGTGGGTGCTGTATGTTGGACCCGACGTGTCTGTGGAAGGAGCCTGGGAGGAAGAGAGGGTACAGCCTAAAGTCTGTGGAGTCTGCACTGTTGGGAGCACGTGGCATCTACTGTCTTCACGAACGTGCATGGCAGTCCAGGACTGGTTTCAATTATCCCTAGTTTGACAGACAAGGAAATGCAGGTGTGAGGAGGATGACCAAGGTCACAGAGCAGTCAGAATTGGAGATCAAGTCTGTCTGATTACAAAGCAGGGCCCCCAGAGCAGGGTGCTGCTTGCTTCATCCAGTCCCCGGCCCTCCTTTGCACTCACGGTGTTTTGTCCTTGGTGGACCTTTAGTTCTGGATGCACCATCTTCCTCTGAGCATTTGACTTTGACCTCGTTCTCCTGCCGCTTCCCAGGCTCCCGAGGGCTGGCCTGGCTGCTCACTGACCCGGGGGCCCCCAGCTCCTCTCCTAGCTCTGTCCAGAAGCCCTCTCCATCCCCTGCCTTTCTGGTCTTTTCCCAGAAGGGCTGAGGCCAGTGCTGGGACTGCTGAGGGCTGTGGAAGTGGCCTGGATGAGGGACAGGAGGGAACAGGAGGGCAGGCCCCTGGTCACTTGCCCAGCTCCCCGTGGGGCCAGGCAAGTCGCATGACATCTCCTCACCTCCGTTTTCTTCCCCGAATGCTGCAGTTGGACTGGATTGTCCGAGGTCCCTTCCAGCTCTGAATCTGTGTGGTCCCGACTCCACTCCCTGGAATACTAATGCTGCCCGCTCGAAAGTGGACAGTCTTCCGGAAGAATGGGACTTGTTTTTCCTTCTCATATCCTTGCCTCAGTTTTTATTCCACTCCATTTTTCATTCCGTCCATTCTCCAAAACAAGCAAAAACATCCCCTCCACCCTGCCCCAGTTCCGCAGATTTCTTTTAAATCAAATCATGCAATGAGGTAAAACCTCAGCCCAGAGGACTGAGGGGGTAACATGTCGGTGGCCAAGAGCTTGATTCCTCTTGCCAAGGACTGACCCCACACGGGACGATGAGCTGGGCCCAGCATGGACGACCTGAGGACCTTTTTCCTGTCGCAGCCCTCCGGGGGTCACGCCAAAAGCAGGAGACACTTGCCTTCTCTCCGCTCTACCTGCAGCTGACCTTGCATTCCCTCTGGGGGCTTCTGAGAGGAAGGGGCTGGTGGGCAGGGAGAAGAGCCCCCACGGGCCTGCCCTCTTGCTCAGGGACAGCAGAGGGACTGCAGCCACCACTAGGGGTCCAAGTAGGCCTGTGGTCTTGTGACATGAGCCCTTGGCGGCAAATCGTTGCCAGGGAGGAGAGAGGAATGGCAAGGTGACACTTACAGAACTGCACCTGCCGAGAGTGCTGCTGTTCACTCTGGTTCTTCTATGTTTTCCACCTGTGCCTTGAGTGCCCACATGGCCACCCGCGATAACCGCAGGGCACGCCACTCCCGGGAAGACGGGGATCTGTGGCCAGGAGAGATTTTAGTATTTATCTGTTTAAATTCCGTTCCCTGGGCCAATGGGCAAGTGAAGACCTAAAGCTGGGGGAGTGGGCTGGGGGCTGGGAGGGCACTGCCCAGCTGCTGGTGGAGGCGGGGTGCTGAGAAGGATGGTGGGAGGGAGGCTGGCTTTCGCAGAGGCAGGGCCCACTGGCAGCAAGAGTTCCCCAAAGGAGAGCCGGTGGGGCGCCTCTTCCCGGGGCGAGGATGGGAGCTGTCTGCAGGGCTGAGCATACCGCCTGGCCCCGGGCCTGACCACCCACCCCGTGGCCCGTCTCTCCTTGAACTCAGGAAGTGATCTTACCTAGAGAGACCCAACTAAGGCCAACAGCCTGGCTCAGAAGCCACTCAGCAGAGCCGTCCAAACCAGGGCAGCCATAGGAATCCTCTAGAGCTTTTAAAATCCAACTGCTTGGGCCTCATCCCAGCCCTCCTCGGTTGCACCCTCAGATAGGGCCTGGCTGCCCGTGACTTGACCCCAGGAGTTTGAGGTTGCAGGGAGCTATGAGCTATGATGGTGCTGAGATAGGGAACTAGCAGGTACTGCTTTGGGCACTGCGTTGGGCATTGCTTTGGGCATTGCTGCAGCATTGCCTAACTGAGTCAGGAAGTCTCAAAACAAAGTTTCAAATTGCCCTGATCAAAACAGGATGGAGGCCGGGCGCGGTCGCTCACGCCTGTAATCCTAGTACTCTGGGAGGCTGAGGCGGGCAGATCACTCAAGGTCAGGAGTTCGAAGCCAGCCTGAGCAAGAGCAAGACCACGTAGCTACTAAAAATAGAGAGAAATTAATTGGCCAACTAAAACTATAGAAAAAATTAGCTGGGCATGGTGGTGCATGCTTGTAGTCCCAGCTACCCAGCTACTGGGGAGGCTGAGATAGGATTGCTTGAGCCCAGGAGTTTGAGGTTGCTGTGAGCTAGGCTGACACCACGGCACTCTAGCCCAGGCAATAGAGTGAGACTGTGTCTCAAAAAAAAAAAAAAAAAAAAGGATGGAAACAGGGCAAGTTCTAAACCGTTAGACCGCCCCTGCCATGAATATTCCTCCCTTGTTTAGCCTGTCATTAAACCATAGCTTATATATTTTTCCCAAGCTCCCAGGCGATTCTGATGCATATCTCTGGTTGGGAGCCATATATAGGTGCCAGTGCGAGATCCCACTTGGAGACTAGGGGCTGTGCCCCCAGCTCTCGGCCCTGGTGCCCTCTCCACACAGCGCTAGGCCTGGCACCCACGGCCCCCTATTTCCCCCCACACACACCCCATTCAGCAAACATGATGTCTTCAGAAGTCAGAATTTCTCCCAAGTCGTGTGTTGGGTTTTCCTCCCCTGGAGATGGCCAGAGCTGAGTCGGCTGGATTTCCTGGGCAGCTCCCTGTTGGCCCACGGGCTGGGCAGGGAGTTCGGGGAAGCCCAGTGGAGGCTGCGGCTAGGCCGTACCCCATTGCTAACAGGAGCTGCCATTTCACACTCATTACTCCATCCCAGACCCTGTGCTTAGCCCTGTGTGTGTGAGCTTTGTTCGTTTTCACGACAGCCCCTCGAGGGTAGGTTCAGTTGTGTTCCGCATTTCACCTAAGAGGAAACTGAGACCCAGAGACATTAAGTAACTTGATCAAGATCTCAGCCCTGATGCTCCACAAAGCCTTGTGTGTGTGTATGTGTGTGTGTGTCTCTATATCACACACAAACAAGCTCCTCCCCCTGCGCATCAAGGCTGGGCCGGGTCCCCTCCATGTCTTTACGTCCCTCTGTTGGGGGGACCTTCTCGTAGCCATTCCCACCCTCTGCGAGGGCCCCTCAGCTCTGAGCTCGGCAGACAGACTCTGTCCAGCCCATAGTTGATGGGCAGCGTCAGTAAGTGCTCAGGAACGTTTTAAAAGATAGTGAACGAACAGGAGGTTGGCTGGACACTGAGCTGATCCCATTCGGGCTGCCCCACGCCCGAGGCCCTGCCAGCAGACGGGAGGCTTGGCCTGTAGGGAAGAGCCCGGATCCTTAGGACGGGGCTATGCATAGCTTGCGGGTAAACTGGAAGGAAGCGGAGCCCCGGTGCTGGGCAGGAGCCCTCTCTCCCACTGCCATGGCCCTTGGCTTGTCACCTCGTCCCCTGGTAACCAGACCACAGCAGGTGTGAGTGGGCATCGTGTTCAAGCTGCCCTGGGTACGGCAGACCCTCCCTGTTCCCTGCTGGGCTAGTGGGGAGAAGGTAATAACCCTGGGAGCGTGCCCCGCCAGTGAGCAGTGGCTGGAATCAGCAGGAAGGAGACCTGGCGGGGCCGGAGGGGGCCAGGGGCCTGGTCTCCACACTCTCTTGCCCCAGGCTGGCCTTTCTTGTCCCCTCTGCCCTAAGAGGTATGGACAGCTGCCAGAATATTTGAAGCTGCGCTGTCACTATGAATCAGTGGAACCCAACAACAATGTTAGGTGCTGGCCTTTTGCATAGAGGACACAGTAGTAGGCACTGAAGGAAAGATTTCAAAAGTCTGTTTACAAAGAAAGCGACCCTGATCCCCACGGGCTTGTGTTCAGAGTTATGAACCTCTAACCAGGGTGTATCCTCTTTTTTAAAAAAGCTGTTTTTGCTTTACCAATACAAAAGGTTTTTAATCAGGGTGGTTTTCTCAATGGGAAATAAAGTAGGTCTAAGCGTAAGCAATCCTCCTCTCCTACCCTCAAGTCTAAACGTTCTTTTAGGCGGTGCTGTCTGAGGGAGGGACAGCTGCAGGAGGGAGCTGCAGCAGGCAGGGGTGCTGTGACCCGCCGTAGACCGAAGCCTTTCTCAGAGCGCCATCCCTTTCCCGGGCGGGGCCAGGGCCTGATTGCCACCTCCTGCAGCTCATGTTTACTGTGTCCAGGGCAGAGGCCTCTGGCCCTGGTGCCAGCTGGTGCTGGTGGCTTCTTCTACTGCTCTCAGCCTTGAGAGCCCCTTACCTCACCTCCCCCCAGAGAACAGCAGCGTGGCTTCCTGGGGTGAGTTCTCTGGCTGATACCCCAAGCCCCAGGACCGCAGGAGCCGTTCCACACGTGGTCAGGGCCTTGCGCCTTGGGAAGGGAGGGGCCAAGCTGCTGCGTGGACGGCCACAGAGGCCCCAGGGTTTTCCGGGAATGCCCAGCCTCGGGGCCTCTGCACTTCATATCAGCTCCACTTCACAAGAATAAGGAGCAGCCCAAACTGACCTAGATCTCAGGCGAGGCCCTGCCAGCCGACCGCTCTGGGCAGAAGCATCAGATAGCCCGGTGACAGTGGCCTGCACCAGCCAGACCTCAGCTCCCAGGGCCGTTAGCCTGAATTCACCTCGCCCACCAGCACCAAGTGTGTCCCTTGGAAACATTCTTGCAGCTTCCTCCTGGCTGGACCAGAGAGGGCCCAGCTTGGGGATGTCCCATCAGCATAGGAAGGGTTCCCTCTTCAACAGCTAGGAGGCTGTGCCAGTTGACACCCAAGGCCCCGTCAACCAACCAGTGGCTTCTTAAGAATCACTGGGTGCAGTAAAGTGGGTGCCCCTCCATGCACCCCGTTGGCAGAAGCTGTTCAGAACTGTCCCATTTTCCATTTCCTGCCCTGCACTGCAGGTCAGCTGGTATTAATATTTACTCACCATCTGCTGAATGCCTTGCCCTGGGCTCTGTGTTCAGGAGCCCTGGTAGGAGACAAGGACGGGCCTCCCAGTCTGGGACTCGGCCTTGCAAAGCTGGTGCCCATCCTACAGCTGTTCCCAGGGTGGCAAAGGAGCAGCCAGCAGCCCCTCGTGGAGCATGAGCAAGCAGAGCCTCCCGCTCCCAGTGGCTTTCTAGTGCTGTTTTGTGGGTGAGGTGTTGGGACATTGAGTTCCTGGATGGACCAGTCAAAAGAGGGACAAACAGCCACCATCCCAGAGAGGTTGTCCTTGGCCTGCAGGAATGCAGTGGGGTGACAGCCTACAGCAGCCCTCACCCCTGACATTGACTCCCCTCCCACACCGAAATATGCCCTTTGCTGGTATAAAGTTACTTTCATGAAGGTAGGAGGGGGAGCTTTCTCCGGAATCCCCTGGCTTCCTGGTCTTTGCTACCCATACCGTGGAGGGTGGGAACCCCGTCCCTTCACCCCAAGGCCTCCCCCGGGTTGCGTTGCAGCTGCCCCCCCCCCCCAGTCCCCACCCAGCGTGGCCCTTTCATTCCATGGCGGGTCAGC
>CAUYRT010086081.1:0-22122 GCA_963574885.1 Lepilemur ruficaudatus | reverse complement strand
GCCAGGCGCGGTGCCTCAGGCCTGTAATCCTAGCACTCTGGGAGGCCAAGGCGGGAGGATTGCTCAAGGTCAGGAGTTTGAAACCAGCCTGAGCAAGAGCGAGACCCCGTCTCTACTAAAAATAGAAAGAAATTAATTGGCCAACTAAGTATATATAGAAAAAAAATCAGCCGGACATGGTGGCGCATGTCTGTAGTCCCAGCTACTTGGGAGACTGAGGCAGAAGGATCGCTTCAGCCCAGGAGTTTGAAGTTGCTGTGAGCTAGGCTAATGCCACGGCACTCTAGCCCGGGCAACAAAGTGAGACTCTGTCTCAAAAAAAAAAAAAAAAGAAAGAAACATGTTGGGTATTTAATCCCCTCATTGGGTAGTAACTAGAAGGGGTCTCATCTTTCTACTGTGTTTCCATTTGTATCCATTTTTCTTTGCTTCTCGGAGCTGCGTTTATTAGTTCTATTTACACAATGGAGAGCTCTGTTAGGGAACCCTTACCTTTTGTGAAAGTAAACTGCCATTGATATCTTATTTTTTTTTTTCTTGTTTCAACATTTTTTTTCTTCCAAAAATTTTATTAAGGGAAAACTACAAAACATTTACAGTACAATGTTTACTGTCACAATTTGTAGTGAGCTGATTTCCCAAAATATATTACCACTCAAGTTGACTTATCTTGTTACATTCAAAAACCTACTCTGTCAAAGTAATCCAGAGAGTACATACATAGTGCTCCAACTGTACCTATGTACAACCAACATTCCATTTTAAGTGTACAATTAAATGATTTTCAGTGAATTTACCGAGGTGTACAATTAATCACATAAATTGGTTTTAGAGGAATTCCTTTCTCCCATTGAGACCCCTAATTCCGCTCCCCAACTACTTTTCAAGCATATCCCACCCCTCCACAGTGTCCCCCCACGTCGCTCAGACGTGAGTTTATCCCCCACCCCCCAATTCCCTAGTGATCGCTCCCACCATTTGAGCACCATAGTGTTAATCAGTCAATACCAGTTTGATGGCGAGTACAAGTGGGGCCCATTCTTCGGGTCATGTGTCACCTCACTTCGAATAATGGGTTCAAGCTTGATCCAGGATAATACAAGAGGTGCTAACTCACTGTCATTTCTTAAAATTGAGTAATATTCCATTGTGAACAAATACCAGATTTTAACAATCCACTCATGCATTGACGGGCATCTGGGTTGTTTCCATGACCTATACGGCTAGGGCCATACCACCCTGAACGTGCCCGATCTCGTCTGATATCTAATTTTTAAAACGGTTTTGCTTACAACATAACATATTACTATACTTTTTTTCAAACAAATCACTAAAACTGTTTCTTCCATATCTTCTTACTCAATGTCCAAAAGATGATCTGCTTAGAGAAAATAGCTTTGGGCAGTTCTTGAGAACTATAATCATAAGAATTCGCTTGGTCTATCAAATACTTAATGCATCTAGAAAAATTTTTCATAAGACCACATGACTAGTGATTTCTTCTAAAAACATAAATAATCTTTATGTGATGATACCATCTACCCAGTTGATTTTCGTTGTTTTTGTTTTTCTACAGTAATTTGGAGAATTTTGCAATGCAAATTGAAGACATAGCTCCTTTTTGTGAGCTAAAGTCTACAAAAAATAACTGCATTTTCATAGATGCTAGTTCAGAAAAGAATTTTTCAAAACAAGATTCGATGGCATTCCTAATTTTTTCCTTTCAAAAACTTAGGTTTGTTTTACCTAATAATGCCTAATTTACAATGCATTTATTAATATCAACTTATATAGCTTACTCTTTGCAGTATGTTAAACAAATTTTTGCATGTTACCTCATTGGGTTTCTAGTGCTTTGTGAAAGTCAGTCTGTTGTTCCTCTCTTTTCTGATCTGTATGTATACGGCCCACCTTGCAATCTTTCAAATGTTAGATATAATTTATTAGAAAGCTGAAGGTTAACTAACTTGCCAAAGTAACAACCTATGACTACTAGGTGGAAAAATCATGTCTTCTTACTCAATGATTACTAGGTGTTCTTACATGAAACAAACTGCAGGATAAAGTCAAAACTCTTTAAGCCATGCAGAGCACTTTAACGATGGATTCTTCCCTGTATCACAGTCTTAGTCACTGCTAAATCAAGTCCAGTCCAACCCGATGGACATTCAACTTCCAGCAACATTAATAATATTTGGACTTTTCTTTGTGTATAATTTGTTTTATTTGAAAGTTTGATATGCACGTGTGTGACTATACATGTACATATGTATACATACTATGAAGATTTATTTTATAAATTCTGTGAGGTATATGCTTTGCTGTAACCATTTTGATAAGTGAGGAGGAGGTACATAGAGGTTAAGAAATCTCTCTAAGGTCACACAACTATCAAATAATGTAGCCAAGTTATTTTGAATCCACAGTTGAGGGCCATACCCCGCTAGGAAAGTTATTACAATCATACTTGGAAACCAAGTGAATACTATTAGTTTTTAAATATATTTAAATGCTTTACCAAATTATAAAATAAAAGTTAATTTTATTATTTCTAATATCATGAAAGCATTCATATTTTGATGTTCTTAATCCAAAATGATAAGAAATTCATTTTTATGTGAATGTTTGCAAAATTAAAAGGGATCTGTTTCTTAGGAAAAAATCTGAGAATCACTGTCATAGAATATAAACATGAAAAATCAATTAAATCAATATTTCATGAACAGCTTTTCAGAACTCACCTTCTGAAGTCCCCATACAGTCTTTTTATTACACTGAGGACCAGTGTTACATCTGTGAATGATTGAAGTGGTGACTTGTGTTACAAGTACTAATTAATACCTCATCCTGTGAGGTAGAGCTCTGGTAAAATCATCATTCTGAAGCTAATTTTACTGAATTGCTTGTCCCACCTCAGCAGATGCTGCACCACTGCCAGTATGAAGGATTATATGGTATAAGGCAGAGGGTTATTCAAGACATATTAGCCTTTGCATAAGTCAATTACATTCTCTGCCAAAGCACATAGATGGAGCCTGTAATCACACATTTATTGGGGTGTTACTGTTTGTTGCTTGTTTTTACCTTAGCTTATAAATAACTGTGTTAGCTTCATAAGGGTAGGGATACTGGCTATTTCTCATTGCCAGTATTATCACCAATAATGACAGCTAGTCAACAGATACAAAATTAATAAATGAGTAAGACATATAAAATTCAGGTATGCCACCTCATGGGAGTGACCTTGGCCCAAGTTATTTAATTTTGTTAAGTTTCAGTTTCCTAATCTGTAATGTATTGACTTTATTTTAAGCACTGCATGAGATCATGCACTTAAAATTTATAGTAAGCATTTGATAAGTGAAAGCTGTCATTAAATTTCTTTAAAAAATGTTTATTTCTAAAAGGGGCACCAGAAAATCTGGAGATGGTAATGATAGACAATGAGGATACTTAAGGTCCCACCAAACATACTAACTATCTCACCAAAAAACTGAGGAATAGGCCTAGAAAGCTGTTGCTGAGAACAACATAACTTATATGTTGATAAGGTAAAGCATAAAAATTAAAAGTAAAAACTATTACTGAGAATGTCTCATAAATACAGGACTGTGGTTTCAATATTACAAAGCCAATAGTTGCATTCAGAGACTAGAACAATGTTGGTGTTTTGAATTCCAAAAGCATGATAGCATCAGGATAAATTGCTTGATGCGAATTTTATAAAGGGCCAAAAACTATATGATCAGCTGGGCACAGTGGTGCACACCTGTAATACTAGTACTCTGGGAGGCCAAGGTGGGAGGACGGCTTGAGGTCAGGCATTCGGGACCAGCTCTGAGCAAGAGCTAGACCCCATCTCTATTTAAAAAAAAAATAGAAAGAAATTAGTCTGACAACAAAAAATATATAGAAAAAATTAGCTGGGCATGGTGGCACATGCCTGTAGTCCCAGCTACTTGGGAGGCTGAGGCAGGAGGATTGCTTAAGCCCAGGAGTTTGAGGTTACTGTGAGGTAGGTTGATGGCACAGCACTCTAGCCTTGAGAGTGAGACTGTCTCAAAAACAAAAAAAAACCCACAACAACAACAAAAAAACTACATGATCATCTCAATAGATGCAGAAAATAAAATAAACAACTCAACAAATTAGGCATAGAAGGAACATACTTCAAAATAATAAAATCCATATATGACAAACCCACAGCCAATGTCATACTGAATGGGGTAATGTTAAAAGAATTCCCCCTAAGAACTGGAAGAAGAAAAGGATACCCACTCTCATCACCTTTGTTCAACATAGTACTGGAATTCTAGCCAGAGCAATCAGGCAAGAGAGAGAAATAAATGACATCTAGAGCATAAGAAGAAGTCAAACTATTCCTGTTTGCTGACGATATGATCTTGTATCTAGAAACCCTAAAGACTTCTCTAAAAAACTCCTAGAATTGATAAATCAATTCAGTAAAGTCTCAGATTACAAAATTAATGTGCATAAACCATTAATAATTCTATACACTAATAACAGCCAAACCTAGAATCAAATCAAGAACTCAATGCTAATGACAATAGCTGCAAAAAAATAAAGTATCTAGGCATATACTTAGTCACAGAAGTGAAAGATTTCTACAAAGAGAACTGTAACACACTGATGAAGGAAATCATTGACGACAAAAACAAATGGAAAACATCCTATGTTCATGGATTGGAAGAATAAATATCATTAAAATGTTCATTGTGCTCAAAGTGATTTACAGATTCAATGCAATTACTATCAAGATACCAATACCATTTTTTACAGAATTAGACAAAACAATCCTAAATTTCATATGAAATCAAAAAAGAGCCCGAATAGAAAAGCAATCCTAAGCAAAAAGAACAAACCTGTAAGCATCACATTACCTGACTTCAAATTATGCTGCAAGGCTATAGTAACCAAAACAACATGGTGGTGGTATAAAAGTAGACACATAGATCAATCAAACAGACTAGAGAACCTAGAAATAAAAACATATACCTACAATGAACTGATCTTCAAAAAAATCAGACAAAAACATACACTGGCGAAAGAATGTCCTGTTCAACAAATGATGCTGGGAAAATTGGAAAGCCACATGCAGAATAATGAAACTGGATCCTTATCTTTCACTATACAAAAAATTACCTCAAGATGGATTCAAGACTTATATATAATACCTTGCACCATAGAAACTCCAAAAGAAAATTTAGGAAAAACTCTTCTGGACATTGGCCTGGGTAAAGAATTTGTGACTAAGACTCCAAAAGCAAATACAACAAAAACAAAATTAAATAAATAAATAAATGAGAATTAATTAAACTAAAAAGTTTCTGCATAGCAAAATAAAAATAATCAACAGAGTAAAGAGACAATCTACAGAATGGTAGAAAATATTCACAAACTAAATATCTGACAAAGGATTAATATCCATACTCTCTACAAGGAACTCAAATCAGCAGAGGGGGAAAAAAAAACATTAAAAAGTGGGCAAAAGACATGAATAGACATTTTTCCAAAGAAAAGAGGCAAATGGATAAGAAACATATGAAAAAATGCTCAACATCACTAATCATCAGGGAAACGAAAATTAAAGCCACAATGAGATACCACCTTACCCTGTCAGAATGGCCTTTATTAAAAAGACAAAAAGCAATAGATATTGGTGTGGATGTGGTGAAAAGATAATGCTCGTTCACTGTTGGTAGGAATGTAAAATAGTAAACCTCTTTGGAAAACAGTATGAAGATTCCCCAAAAAACTAACAGTAGACTTATTACTCAATCCAGCAATCCCACGACTGAGTACCTTCCTAAAAGAAAAGAAGTCATAGCAAAAAGACACGTGCACTCATATGTTTATCACATCACAATTCACAATTGCAAAGATATGGAATCGACCTAAGTGCCCATAAACCATCAACTGATGAGTGGATAAATAGAATGTGGTGCATACACACACATACACACACAAACACACACACACATATATATATAATGCCATACTACTCAGCCATTAAGAAATAATGAAATAACATCTTTTGCAGCAACTTGGATGGAACTGGAAACCATAATTCTAAGTAAAATGTCTCAGGAACAAAAAAGCAAATACTACATGTACTCACATATAATTAGGAGCTGAGTAATGAGTATACATGGTCACACAGAGTGGTATAAGGGACTTTGGAGCCACAGAAGGGGAAGGTGGGGATGGGAGATTCAAAAACCTACCTATTAGGTACAATGCATGCTATTCAGGCAGAAGGTATACTAAAAGCGCTGACTTCACCACTATACAGTCCATCCACGTAACAGAAAACAATTGCACCCTCTAAATCTATTGAAATTTAAAAAACCTTTAATACAAGCATGTACAATGTAGAGGGAGAAATTATATTCTCTCTCTCCACATATGTAATATTATCAGTATTCAGGTTTCCTTGGTACACTGTGTTGAAACACCAGTTGTAGAAGACAAACATTAGCTGTGTTTCCAGCTTTTGGGTACTGGAGTTAGAATTATGGTTTATTGGGTCACTTATGCCTTTGAAGCCATGCACCCATGTTCCCTTTTTTATTGTGAAAAAATAATAAAAAGACAAAAAAACACGTAAAATATAATTGTGCATCCTAGCAAGTTATTATAAAGAAAGCACCTGGATAATCATTGCTTAAGTCAATTCATGGTTTACTTCCAGGACTTCAGGAGCTCACTAGGTAATGACCACTACATTATGACAACCCTCTTCATCCTCATTAAATTCTACCCTGATTGTATGGTAATCGATTTCTTTTTGTCTTCGTTTATGGTTTCATCACCAAAAGAATGCTTCCTTAAATACTTTAGAGAGCAAAAGATCAGAAGATGCTCCTCTCTTGGAGTCTGGGCTCCTCCAATTCCTGCCACTGTTGCTGTCAATGCTGCCATGGGACTGCCTAGGGCATGAAGCAATGGAGTGAAAAATAGGGGGTAAAAAAGCGTGGGGCTCCTCATTCTCTCTGAGCATCAAGAATGTCCCTTCTGTTTCCTTGAGCCAGAACCAGAGGGCTTCCTCAGTACCCACTCCTGCACTGTCCAGGAATGCTAGAAGGAAAACATGGCAGGCTCACCATCAAGTCCATGGTACTTCCAAGTTTGATCTTTTTCTTCTATCTACCTGGTATGATTCATTTTTTTTTAGAGTGCTCAAAAACCACTTCATGCATTTTTATAGGTTTTACAGAAAGAGTAATCTGTGAAGTCTGTTTCTTGATAATGTACAGACAGTGATATCTCTGCTAAGTTTTCTTTTTTCTTGTTTTTATTGTAAGCCTGACTCCCGAGAAGTTACTGTTATGTCCACATAGCTTGTTTTTCAGCCAAAAATTGGTCAGAGGTTGTATTCAGACACTACAAGCTGGTAAATCTTTATCTGCCGATGGATCTGTGGGGTGGATAGAGAGCACATTCAAACTTCAGGCCATTTTTAAGTATGTATCTCATTTCAAATTCAACTGGGCTGTCTGGCATCTCCTTCGGGCATTGCAGGCTTCTACTTATAGGGATGTGCAGGTAGTTTGCACAAACACACAGTTTCTGTAGTGTTACAGAAAACCAGACTGGGAAACAAACCGAGAGCCACATGAGAGTACTGAAAAACAGGCTTTTATTACTGGTGGGTTCAGAGGGGTCTCATCTCCAAATTCTGAGCAAACTGGGGTCATGTGTTGGTATTTTGCAGTTGTACACAAGACTGAAATCTACAAGATTGAAATATAATCAAAGGTCACTCTATTTTGCAGCTATGCTCCTATTGGGAAGGTAGTGGAAAAATTCTCCCATACAGTAGCACCTGCACAGCATCTGGTCAACCTGGGATATGCGACTGCCTCACCTCCCTGTTCTTGGTTAGTCCATTGATCTCTTATTTGCATCAAGCAGGCCCATAATCTCAGAGTAAGAGCCATGAGCCCTCCTTGCTCCCTTTCATGAATGTTGCCAGTTCAAACGATACAGTCCAAATCAAGTGTGTATCTGGTTGGCAAAGCTTATATTCACAGCCTGCCCTGCCCTGTTTGCACTACTATACAAGACTGAGCTGAGGGACATGGGAGAAGCTCTGGGCAAAATGCTATAGACTATGTCTTTCTTACCTGAAATTAAGTGGTTTTATAAATGCATGCTTCCCAGTTGTGGGTGTATACACTTTACTGATTGCAGAGGACTGAAATAATTGTAATTTATAGCTCTGTTAAACTGTATAATTGTCAAGCTCCTCAGCCAACCATGCTGGATGGTGATTTCATAATTAGATATTATATCAAAATTTATCAGAATTGCTTGAAAAAGTGCCTACATGCAAAAGTAAATTGTATTCCCATATAAGCATTGGACTAATAGAAAGCTACATTTTAATTCATCAATAATCATCAGATATCTAGTAATAAATCTAAAAGATCTGAAAGATCTCTATGATGAGATATAGAAAACATTAAATAAGATACAAATAAATGGAGGCATACATAACATGTTCCCAGGTTGGAAGATGTGATCTGGTAAAAAATTCAATTTTATTTAAATTGTTTTATAGGGTAAACTTAATGCCAACAGAAATTTCATCGGGTGTGTATGTCTGTGTGTGTGTGTGTGTGTGTGTGTGTAAACAGGCAAGGTGTTTCAAAGAAAAATAGTATTGGCAAAAAAAAAAAAGATAAGCTGGAGAAATTTCACTACTGGGTATCAAGACCTATTAAAAAGCTTTAGTAAGTAGAACAATATAGTACTGGAACAAAAAGACAAACCAATGGCACAAAATGGAGAATCCAGAAAAAGAAGTCTATGTATACAATCAACTAATGTACAACAAATTTGTTAATCCAATGTAGCAAGTAAAACATATCTTTTCAATAATTCGTGCTGGCTCAAAAAGATAGCTATTTGCAAACAAAATGAAATTTACCCCCACCTCACATCATACACAGAAACACTTTTAGAGGAAATGTGTATCTAAATGCAAAACAAAATAACATTTTTGGAAGAAAACAAGAGAGAGTATCTTTATGATCTTGAAATTCACAAACATTTCTTAACCAGGACATAAAAAATACTAACCATGGAGGATTGATGCATTAGACTATATAAAGGTTAAGAAATTCTGGTTAGCAAATGATACCATTAATGCAATTAACAACAAGTGACATGAAGGATCAGATAGTTTTTATATGCCTTATCTAGAAAATATATAGAATTCATAAAAAGTAATAAAAAAAAGACAGAAAAAAATGCCAAAATATTTCACAGGCATTTCAGAAAATGAGAGATCCAAATGAACAAAAAGCATATGAAAAGGAACTCAACATACTTATTTTTCAGGTAAGGGCAAATTTAAAACATAAAAGAGTACTAAAACATAACAACAGAGTGGCTAAAACAAAAGAGACAAAAGAAAGAGATAAAGAAAGGAAAACAGACAGGTAGGGAGGAAGGAAGGAAGAAAAGAGGAGGAGGAAAAAGAAGAAAAGAGAAAAGTAGTGGAGGAAAAAAGATAATGAGAGAAAGAATTAGAGAATGGAAGAACACAGAGTAGAGAAGAATTTGAAGGAGGAGATAATCAAATCTTTCATACTTTTCTGATAAAAGTATGCATTTTTGAACTCTTTCTAGAAAATCATTTGGTATTATCTACCAAGTCTAAATGTATAGACTAATTACCCAGAAAATATCCTTCTAGGTAAATATACCCAACAGAAATACACATATATGGTCACCAAAACATATTACAATTCATATTAATTTTTATTTATAATAAGCAAAAACTAGAAATTATCTAATTGTCAATCAAAATTTGAAAACATAAATATATCTTTTTTTTTTCAGAAAATGATTGACTACGTAATAATGAGAATGAACCAACTACAATTGTTCATAGAATTATGGATAAATCTCAAATACATAATGCTGGAAAAGAGCCAGACACCAGGAGTTTATATTATATATTTATATAAATTTCAAAAACAGGCAAAACTAATGTACAGTGCTAAAATTCAAGATTGTGATTACTCATGAAGAATAGTGGCATGAGGGTTTTTTCCTGCTGATCTGGTGAAGTCATGTTTTTTGAATTAGGGGTCAGTCACTCAGCGGTGTTCAGTCTTCCCTTGCACATTTGTGATCACTGTAAGTTTCTGTATATTTATATGACTTCATTAAAATATGTAACTAATTCATGTTTGCTTTGATTTTAAATGCAAATTATAATGGATTGAAGATTGTCCCCACAAAACAACATTAGTTTCACTCACTTGCATTCAATATGAGAGGAAGAAAAAATGGTGGAGGGACAGTTAATAGATTGGTAGTTGTGAATAATGACATCCTCTTCTCTTTGCCAAAGCCCTTACTCTATTTTTAATGAGAATAGTGGCTCTTTTATATGGACATTATTATTACATAGGTGAATGCTGAAAAAAATATGGTCGTATATCCCACTTGATATAACCTGACATGGTGACACACTTTCCACTTAGCCATTGATTTTTCTTAATCTTAATGATAAGTATAGTTTTATACTAAAGTAGGTAGAATTGTGGTCAGTAAATTATTAGATTTCTTCAGGCTATTAAAGAGGCAATAATGTATGAGAGATGTAGCAGAGAGACAGTTATTTCCATTTTATAACCCTATTTGAAGTGATAGACATTAAATTCATTACAGAAAATATTAATATATCAGCAATTTCACAAAGGTAGTCCCTAAGCAGTAAAGCTGAGAATGCCTTCCATGGCTAGATCTATCTATCTAACATCTATCTACGTATACATGTAGGGGCGTATATATGTATGCATGTGTCTATATATCTATCTCCATCACTCTTTAAACCAATCTAACCCCTTTTCTTCAGGTGTACTATTTTTATTAGTGACTCTTTTTTCCTAAGATATTTCTGATATTTTCTATTTGTCATATTCCTGATTTTAATTAACAGATTTGATTTCTATAAGCATGAATGGAATAGAGACCTACAAAGATAGGTTAAGTTGAGGATAACACACACTGATGAAATGCAGTAGGCAGGTATTCGCCTATGAAGTTTAACAAAATCCACAAAGCAATGTATTTAAGATTATATAAATATTAAGAAGCAAAAGTTCATCTAGTCACTCAGTTTTGTTACAAGTTGATTTGGCTTGGTGAATTTTTTTCTAGCTTATTAGGAATAATTTCACAAATTTTCATTTTAATAATGACAATCTCCACACACACATATATTCATATATATAGATATATATAATTACATATACAAATAAATTACAGTGAATTACAGAAATCATGTTATTTGGGCTGTAAATACATTAGCATGTATTCTGAAGAACAAGGACATTTTCCTATACTGTGAGATATGATAAATAACGTTATCACATTCAAAATATTTAACATTGATATCACATCTAACAGAAAGCCCATAATAAAACATACCCAATTGTTAAAGAAACCTATTTAAAACTGTAATTTCTTGAAGTAGGATACAACTAATAATCACGTATGGCCTTTTGTTGTTATATACTCAAATAATTTAAAAGTGTCCCTGACATTTTTGCTTGTTTATTTATTTTTAATGACATGGCATTGTTTTGGAAAAATGCCTGTCTCATACATAATGTCATACACTTGAATTTAGTTGTTTTCTAATGATTAAGTCTAGGTTAAATATTTTAGTAAGAATACTACTGTTAGGTGGATAGTGAGGGATTCTGGGTCTCTTAGGGTTGAAAGTGCGTGCTGCTGTGGTTCACACCTTCCAAATGGGCTTTCAAAGAGGTTCATGGGAGATCCACATGGACAGTAAAACTCAGGTCGTATAACTCCCAACCATTCAATCAAAGTCGTTCCATGATGACACTTGAGCCATGGAGAGGTCCCTATCCAGACACTATGAAACAAGACCCAAACCATAGCCAAACTCTTCACTTTTTGCTACAACGATGGGTTCAATCATCATCTGTGGCATATATATCTTCCTCTGTAAACCTATATCTTGCTTGTGCTCTATAATCCTATCTTTCTCTCCTCAATAAATCTCATTTTCATGCTTGCCTGACTTCGGTGCATCTGGTCATTCTTTGGCCTTGAGTGTACTAAAAACCAACATTTTGAGACTGCAATCCAACAATGCCAAAAGAAAATTATGCCAGGTAGAAACTTTGAAATAAAAACTATAGGACAGGGTTGTATTAGTTATTTACTGCTGTGTAACAAATCCCCCCCCCAAAAAAAACCCAAAACATTTATTATCTGACAAAGTTTCTGTGGATCAGACATCCAGGAGCACCTTAGTTGAGTGGTTCTGGCTCAGGATCTTCTATGAGACTGAGGTCAGGTTATCAGCGAGGGCTGAAGTTATCGTAGGTCTGACGGGGGCTGGAGAATCAAATTCCAAAGTGGCCTCTTCATGTGCCTATAGAGTTGGTGCTGGATGCTAGTGTAACCGGCTCTGTGAACAAATTTCAGTGACCCTTATATGTTTTTGTATAATCCTTTCCCTTAACCAATTACTTGAATTTTTTAGGTTGTTTCCCAGAAATGGTAGATTTTCTGCAAGACAAAGGAGCTGAGATTCTGAATGTCCTTGGGCAGACTTCCTGACACCAAAATTCACCATGCCCCACAATTTACCCCCAATACATATAGCCCCTTGTTAGTTACACCACAACCTGTCCCAAGACACATGGCCCCTCCTTTAAAAAAAAAGCCCACAGTCTCCACTAGTCTTAGTCAGAGAGACAGATTTGAGGCAGCTTCTCCTGACACGACATCTTTTGTATTAAAATATTCCTTTCTTCCTTGGAGATCCTCATTGTCTCAATAGTTGGAAGTTTGTGCAGTGAGTATGTGAACCTAGACTGAAACCCCCTTGTTTCAATAGCACTAGGAAGAAAGAGGCCTCAGTTTTGCTTCATATGTGTCTTTCCAAAGACTGTTTGGGAGTCCTGATGGTATAGCAGCTGGCTTGCCCAGAGTGAAGGATCCAAGAGAGAACAACGAGAAAATTGCCTCTTATAGCCCAGCCCTCCATAACATTCTATTCAGTAGAAGAAATCTACTAAGACCAGTCTGTACTCCAGGAGGAGAATTAAGCTCTGTCTGTTGAAGAAAAGAGTAGCAATTTGTAGACATATTTTGTACTATCAAAATGGTCAACATTAGCAAATATAAAACACTGTAGGCTTTTATCCTTCTCCTTGTAATTTATTTAGAAGTTAACTGATTGTTCAAAGCAAAAATAATATTGATAGGTTGAGTTCATTATGTATTAATATATTAGATTATCAATTACACAAAAGATGCGAGTTGCAATGTGAAGGTAAATAAAATTATAGTGCTGTAAGATTATTTCATTTGTGAGTTGAGAATTGTAGAATGTGAAGAAAGAAGCAAGAAACTTGAAGTGTACGTTGCAAATTGAGAAAGGGTAAAAGTGTAGTAGGAAGTTTGAAGTGTTGAGTGTGAAAACGTGAAAAGGTGTAATATTGACTCTAAGTAGGTTGTATTTGCATATTGTCAGCCTTATGCAACCAAATTAAAAATGAAAATACATATGGTAAGAAGCTAATAGGTGAAATTAATGAATGAGGTTAAGTGGTTCAACTTGTTTTAAATTGTGTTCATCTAATACTTAATATAGGTAAGTACTTTTCACATGTTAAAAAAATTAAATGGATCATAAAGCATTTTAATTAATCCAAAGAAGGCATAAAATAAACAGTACAAACAGAAAAGGGATGGAAAATGTAAAGCAAACAGCAAAATTTTAGACCCATACATACCTGTTTACTTCTACAAAAATAAACACAAAAAAGTTAAATCAGAAACTAGTGAAAATGGTGTTGTGTAGGTGTCAAATGGCAAATGAGTGCACATAAAACTTATAGGAGCAGGATGACTTAAATTCACCTTTTGTACTGTTTTGCACCATGTAAATATTCTACAAATTCAAAAAGTAAAATAAAATACTGAAGGTGAATGCAAAGAGAAACAAATCTGACAGTGTAACATTTTTAAAATAATTACTTCAAACAAATGTTGAGTACAGTATTGTGACTATACATATTTTTTGTAATATGTTTCAAGGGAAGAAGAAACTACAATGAAATCTTTAATTTTATACCAGTTTGTTTTGGATAGTAACATTGGTGTAATAATGTAACCAGCTCCATTAACAAATTTCAATAACCCCTATGTGATTTTTTATAATACTCTCCCTCTCATGTTTTAGATTCTCAGGGCAGTAGGACTTGATGACTTTTAGGGTTTTTTCTTTGTTTTGATTTGTTTTGTTTTTCCCAGAAATGATGGATTTTCTGTAAGGCAAAGGAGTTCAGTTTCTGAAGGCCCTTAGGCAGACTTCCTGACACCAAGACTCACCATCCCCCACAACCTGTCGCCAATGCATGTGGCCCCTTGTTAATTACACCAGGACTTGCCCCAAAGCACCTGACCCTTCCCCCTTAAGAAGCCCATGATCTCCTTTAGTTGGGGAGAAGGATTTGAAGCAACTAACTTCTCCTATTCTCCAAGAAAAGAGGTCTTTAATATTAAAAAAAAAAAAAGTTCCTTCCTTCCTTGACAATCTTTGTCTCAATAACTAGATATTCATGAAGTGAGCAATTGGACCTAGACAGAAACCACATTGCAGTTTCTACAACAACAATTTTGAGACATTTTTTTGTATATGTGCATTAAATAAAAAGTCAATAAATAAACATATTTTTGATTTGGGGGGAAACAAGGTTATCAACATGGAACAAAGGAAATGAAAATATGGAATTGAAGAGGGTGAAGACGAATCCTATAGTATTGAATTTGAATAGGAGGTATAAGAATGAATTTTTGATTTTAAAGATACCCACTGATGTTTGCTGCTCACTTTTAGTGCAGCATATGCTTCTAGGCAATATTCAATGAACAGCATACTTTAAGGCCGTGATTTGGCTTCTAAATATCATTTCCCTATAAAATGATCCAGTGTTCCTTGAAGAATTAACTTATTTCAGGACTAGAATAAAGTACAAGGCGTGCCCCAAACATCTTGTTCCCGAAAGCAAGAAAGTGCTAAAATTTAATAGGGGCTTTCCAATGACCAACGGGGCAACTGATAGCTAAACTTGGGACACTTTGAGTATCATAAAGCAAGAATGATAATATACTTTAACACCTTGAATTTTTAAAAAAGGAAGAAAAGGAAAAGAAAAGGAGACCATGGTGATATACAAAAGGGGAAAAGGAAAAAGAAGATTCTTCTTTAAGAAAAACGTCAGCTCAAAAATGCCAAAGGAATGATAAAATCAGAAAACCATGATTATGCAAGCACTAATGTGGTATGTACTATAGAAACAGGTCATCACTGGATACTAAAATGTTTGAGTAAGAATGAAACAAGATACTAAACACAGTTTCCAAGTGTCACTGCATAGATTACTTATTAATTAGATCATTCAGTATGAAATGTTTGATTTCATATCAAAAGTTTAGTTTATTATATCTCGAACAAGAAACAGTATAATGAATCAAAGTATGCACCTAAACTATAGGCACAGATTTGCAATTTTAACAGTAGCTTGTTTATGCCAGCAGCAAAGAAGCCTGGAGAAAGAGTGGTAATGAAATCACCAAAGGCATTTTCCACAGCTTGTTGAGAACTGAATATTTTTCCTTGCAAGAAGTGATCCAAATCCTGGAAAAAGTGGTAGTCAATTATTGAAAGGTCTGGTGAATACGGTGGATGACAGAGAGTTTCCAAGTACAGCTTCTGCAGTTTGAGCAGCGTTGTTTGTACAACATGTGGTCAAGCATTGTCTTACAAGAGTATTGGTCTGTCTCTATCAACCAATCTCGTCTGCTTAATTGCAAGCATCCTCATCATTTCATCCACTTGGTTGCAGTAG
This sequence comes from Lepilemur ruficaudatus, assembly GCA_963574885.1. NCBI lineage: Eukaryota > Metazoa > Chordata > Mammalia > Primates > Lepilemuridae > Lepilemur > Lepilemur ruficaudatus. The sequence continues at coordinate 6,187 of CAUYRT010086081.1, read as the reverse complement.
ACATCTGTTGTAATTGATTGACCAGGATTCATGAAGCTGTAGAGATAATACCAGTGCTGGAAAATCAAACAGACACCATTAGCTTCTTTTGACAAATATTTGGTTTTGGACTGTATTTCCGCACTTCATCTTTATCCAACCCTTATGCTGAATGCTTGCAATTGTCAGAAAGAACCCATTTTTCATCACATGTAACAATACAGTGTAGAAATGGTTTGCCTTTATGTCATCACAGGCGAGCTTCAAGATGATTTCTCTTTTGACTCCTGTTTAATTCATGCAGAACCCATCTATCCAGCTTCTTTACCTTGCCCACTTGTTTCAAATGGTCCAATATTGTTAGAATAGGAACATCAAAGCTTGTTGCTAATTTACGTGTAGGTTGAAATGGATTTGCTTCCACTACAGTTTTCAGCTCATCGTTATCCACCTTGGTCTCAGGTCTCCCGTGTGATTCATTTTCAACGTTAAAATCACCGGGACAGAACTTTTCAAACCATGGACATACTTTGTGTTCATTAGCCACATCCTTTCCACACACTTCATTGATATTTTGAGCTGTTTGTATAGCACTGGTTCCACAACAGAATTTATATTTGAAAATAACATGAATTTTTGACTTATGCATGGATTCACAAAAATTACTCTAAAAACTTTTGAAAGATAATCACAAGCCAAACCATGCATTGGAAAGAATGAAGATGTACATTCACAATAAAAATAAAACAAGAAGTGTCAAAGTGAAATGTCAGAGATATTAACTGTGAAAATTAGTATTTAAGGAAATCAGACATTTCATAGTTAATAACCTAATACAAAAGGGAGAAAGGTAACGTACAATCGAGAGACTTAACAATGTCTTACAAGTGATCAAACTTAGAATCAACACAATGGGAGAAAGTGCAGCATTGTGTGCCCTAACGTGATGCAATAAGACATAAGTAACATCACTTATGTAGTTTTCATTTAAAAAAAATTGTTCATTTAATTTTAAAAATAGATAGAATATTGCAAATAATCCTATACCAATTACTCAGTTTTAACAATTATCAACTCACGGCCAATTTTGTTTCGCTTATATTCACATTTACTTCTACTACTTTCACATTGTTTTTCTGTCAAAACTAGTCTTTATTGACATCTTGTATTTTAGCCATCATTTATTAGGTAGTTTTGATATTTTCTTCAAATGTTTTCCTTAAGGTTAAGTCAACTCTTATTTCATATGTTCCTATTTCTATCATGAGTTTTTGATGTCTGACTTGAATTATTCTTCCCTATCTTCAAATTATTATTGTGGATATTTAATTCAGGTTTAAGTGTTGTAGTTTTGCCCTGTTTGTGATTATTTTGGGGAGATATTTTCACCAAACTTTTAATTTACATTATCTATTTTCATTATACACTTGTTTTGTATGAACATTGCCCAAGACTTTCTTTTCATTACAGAATACTTGGATTTTCCTGCACCAGCAATACCAGGTGATTTTTTGTAGACACAGAAGAGATTTGAGTGACTTACAAGGTTTTTAGCTTTAAAGAAGCCCTTTTTGTTGGTATAGCAAAAGATTGTTTTTTTTTTTAATAGATGGCATTTCTTTTTTTCTTCATCTTCTTTTTTGGAAGAATTGCTGTGCATCCCTGATCTTGTGATTTGTTTGTTTGTTTTTGTAAGTCCTTTAATTTCTTTCACTTATGTCTCCTTTTTTTCCTTTATCATCAGTTTTCCTGGAATGCCTTAGCAGCAGCACTTTCCAACAGCTGCCTTTCCTGTGTCTTCAAGCCCCTTCCCTTTAGAATCTCGAAAACCAATGCTCTATTTCGCCACTTCAAATACAATTCTCATTTTTCTGGGGATGATTTTATCTGTTTCCCAGTTGCTGGACCCTGACTATCTTCTCCTCATTTCTGTACAGTATTCTCATGACTCTCCATTTATGGCACAGGCTTTAGCACTGGCTCTGTTAACAGTGATAGTTTATTTCATCGTTTAAATGCACATTGAAATGAATTGCAATCTGTGTTCTAGACACTCTGTAGCTCTGAATTATTGATAGTTTCATTTGCTGTCCTTGAGGTTTCTTTCATTTTCAGAGGCTGGGTGGTAAGTTTTGAATTTAGGCTACCCTAACTTTCCTACCAGAAAGTGGAAGTCCTCTATAAGCAGCACTCTGTAAGACTTTCTAACAAATAAACGAATACTTGAGTGTGTTGTAATGTATAAAGCACTGTGAGTTGTCAACTTGCCTCATGTTAGGCAAATGCAATGGTATGTAAAGAAATATAAATTTGATTTTTAATTATGATACCTCCTAGAAATATGTCTTTAAAAACAAGAATGGTATGCATAATTATTAACTCAGGCACTTTGTTCCCACAATATTTTCATATAGATTTGTGTGTGTGTATACATATATACACATACATATATAAGTATGTATGTATATATGTGTCTAAACTCATTAGGATCCGTATGTCTGAACATAATCTTGTATGCAGCATCAGTAAATTTATTTCTTTCAGTTAACATAATAGTGTTTAGAAAATGAGAAAAAATCTTTCCATCTTTTAAATATATTGTCCCTAAAAAATTTTAAAAACACAATATGGAGAAAAATTTAAAGGAGAGAGTTCCAAGGAAGAACCATGCTATGGTAGATTCTAAAGGATAATGATAGGATATTCCCATGCATTGCTACAATGATGATAGTGCAATTTATAACATTTTTAGAGGGCAAATTAATGCATTAAAAGTTCCAAAGTGCTTTATTTTTGCTTACCATGCCCACTTTTCCACATCTATTTCAGAGAAATACACACCTATTGGACAAAGGCATGAGCAAGATATTCATTTCCACAATGTTTACAATAGCAAACGATGGGAGTGACTTAAATGCCAATTAGGTAAGGAGGAAACATAAAATAGTGTAGATCCTTACTATGAAATACCACACTGCAGGGTACAAAAATGAAGTGACTATTTGGATGTCCATATGGAAAAAAATTAAACCATACTCAAATATCTATCACAGATGGGTCAGAGATATAATGTGAAAGTTTAAACGATAAAGTTTCTAGAAGATACATGAGAAAATATTTTCATGACTTTAAAGTAGAAAAGCATTTGTTTAACGGAAAATATAAAGGACTAAAAATATTTTTTATGTTTACTAAAATAGTAAAAAGAAACATTATAGTCATTAAAGCATAACTAAGAGAGTGTAAAGCAAACAAAGCTTGGAGGAATATATTTGCATATATATCTAAGAAAGTACTCATATAGACTGTATGACTATCTCCCAGAATCATTAAGGAAAGGACAGACTGCTAGTTCAAAAAAAAATAAAATAAAATGACAGAAAATTGGAAAAAGTTACTATAAAGTAACAGATTTCCAAATGGTCAACAAACAACGGAAAAGGTGATTAATATCATAAAACATCAGGGAAATTCAAATCAAAACCACACAAAATATTACTGTATTCTCACTAGAATGACCAACTTAAAAAAGTACTGAGTTTAATGAGCTACTAGAACTTGCATCTACCACAGATGGAGAATATATTAGTGCAATTGCCTTGAAAAACATTTTGGCATGATATCTTACAGCTAAAGATTTGCTTACCCAATGACCTAACAATTCCACTCCTATGTAAACATTCAAATGAAATGAGCGCTTTTGTCCACTGGACACATATACAGGCATATACATATAGTAACTTCATGTACAATAGCTAAAAATTATAAACAACCCAAATATCTATCAACAACAAAATGTATAATATATGGTTACATGTTCATATAAAGAAAAATAGTGAAATAAAAAAAATCCTGCTACTCACAATCATATGGCTAGATCTCACAAAATCATGTTGAACAAAAGAATCCAGACACAAAGTATATAGTCATCTTGTCTCTTGATATCTAAGAAAAATTGTTCCATGATCTCCCCAGATCCCATAATCTACGGATGCTCAAGACCTTTATATAAAATGGTACATTTGCATATAATCTAAGCACATCTTCCCATACATTTTATGTCATTTTAAGATTACTTACAATACCTAATACAATATAAATGCTATGTCAATAGCTGTTATGATGTATTGTTTAAGGAATAATGAGAAGAAAACAAAAGTCTGTATGTGTTAAGTATAGACACAACCATCCATCTTTTTTTCCCAAGTATTTTTGATCTATTCTTGGTTGAATCCATGGTTGTGGAACCTACCAATATGGAGGATCAGCTATACAAGTGCTATGAATCCACTTTTGAAAGCAGATAAAATATCTGTTTTTATTAAAGTCAGAATGGCAGTTTAAAAAGATGAGATTCTTAACCTTTGCCTGTCACAGGGGAGAGGCATGATGGAGTTAGTTAAGGTTTGGGTAATATTTTAATGTTGAACCACTTGATGTGCTGGTTTCATATGTGTTTTCATTTTTAAAATTGCATCAACTTGCACTTTTGAGATTGTTCTATTTTACAATATGAACTTTATAATTAAGAAAAGAGAATAATAGCTTATCTCTAGGTATTAACACAGCAATATTTCCAAGACACTGTAAAATTAAAAAGTAAATTGCAAAACATTATCTATAGTATGACCTCATTTATATTACCATTTCATCTCAATGAAATATTAAAAAAATATAATATATTTCTATTTGTATGTATAGATTTCACTGTGTGATTAAAAACAAATTTCACTGGTAGGGTAATTCCAGTAATTTTGAACAATATCAAGGTTATAGAATTTTTATTTGGCCAATTATTTCTTATATATATTTTTTAGGTTTACAAAATTAAATGGAAATATTCTTTCAGTATCAAATTTACTGCAACAGAAATGACTTGGCCTAAGAATTTTGCTCTACAAATTAAACATAATTACTTTGTTTCATAACACATTAATTATACCATATTTATATACATACATATATATACACATATGTATGTTTTTCTCTTTTTCATAGTGAAAACTTTGCTCTTTTCTTCCTTTGACTTGAAAGACCAAAGTACTGCCATGACTATCAATTTTATATCCATGCATAATCAGTACCAACATTACAATCAACTCAAGGACCAATGATCAGTCTTTTCTAGAGTTAGAAAGTCTGAATTTCAGAGGAAGAAAGAGTGAAAACTGTCAGTCTTATATCCTTGTTACAGTAAATTACCAAGTATTTATTCATCACTAATCTTGTGCTTAATCCTTTCTTAGGCAACTGGAAAAATAATGAGAAAATATCAGACATGGTCCCTGCTATAAAGGAGATAACAATTCAATTGAAAAGAGAGTTTTTGTAAAGATCTTTCGTAATTTAAACCATCTTCAGAAAAGTCATTTGCTAGATTGATAGATTAAATTCTAATCCAGATTGAGATGCTAGTGACAAATATACACTTATCACTTAGGATACTTGTAGAATTATTAAACTGATAAATCTGTATTGGGATTACCTAAAAAACAAAAGTGACATAAAATCAATTATGTTATACTTTGATGACTCTGAAGGACTTACTGTGAATAATTTAGAGCAATGAACATGACAACTTAATTTTGTTCTAAATTTAAAAGTATTTGAAAATTAGAAATGAGACTCTTTCTATGAAATATACATAGATCAAAACATCACATTGTACTCCATAAATATGCACAATTACTATCTGTCAATTAAAATTAAATACAAAAATTTAAATATAGGATCTTGCTCTGTCACCCCAGCTGGAGTGCAGTGGCACCTTCATATTTTACTGCTGCCTCAAACTCACAGGTTCAAGCTATCCTCCCATCTCAGTCTCCAGAGTAGCCAGGACTACAGATTCATGCCACCACAGCCAGATAATTTTTTTATTATTATTTTCTTTAGAGATGGGGTCACTGTGTTGTCTAGGCTGGTCACAAAATCCTGGCCTCAAGCGATCCTCCTGTCTTGGCCTCCCAAAGTGCTGGGATTACTGATGCGGGCCATGGTGCCTGGCCTAAAAAAATTTTAAAAATGAGAATCTTAACCTTTGCCTATCACAAATTCACAACCTGTATTTTTTTTTTTTTTTTTTTTTGAGACAGAGTCTCACTCTGTTGCCCGGGCTAGAGTGAGTGCCATGGCGTCAGCTTAGCTCACAGCAACCTCAAACTCCTGGGCTCAAGCAATCCTTCTGCCTCAGCCTCCCAAGTAGCTG
>CAUYRT010086080.1:0-12819 GCA_963574885.1 Lepilemur ruficaudatus | reverse complement strand
ATATATATATATATATATATATATATATATAAAAGTATCTGGGAGACAACCATTGACAACAAATACAGGCATACTAAACAACCAGAAAACTTTTCATTAACTCCACCTTTTAAGTTGTTATGTGTTGGAATTTTAGCCTGTATCTGAGGAGGTTATTAACTTTTATTTCAAGTGTTCTTAGAATCTTTACATTAAAAACTAAATATATAGGACTTATTTTGGATTTTAAAACTGTACTGCGGACGTTACACCTTCGTGTGGAGAAAGAGCGGTTGTGGTTGTATAGGATTTCTTATCATTTGCATGGAAAATATGTTTTCAATCCTGTAATTTGGGGTGCACTTATTCATTTTCCATGCATTCCTGTGATCCCCTGAAATCACAATGTCTAAAAGGTTAGTTCACTGAACGGCTGCTGCATTTACAGTCTTGTCGCAGGGTGGTGGAACAGACCACACACGTGTGCTATTCTTGGTAAATGAAGAGTACGTTAAGCTAGAATTGTGCCTGTGTGTTCTGGCTTTCCCTGGTTGTGGTGAAGGATTTGCAGTGCTTTGTTGGCATTTGTGAGGCAGCTGGTTGGAGTCAGGGCTTTGGTCTGTGCTTCTGGACCAAAATAAAGCAAAATATCCTCACTAGGGATCAAGCACTCAACCCAAGCATCAATATGATCAAACTCTAAAACTAATTGAGGTAACCCAGCCTCAGACATAGCCTGAAGCCAGTTGAACCTAACACCACTGACAGTTCAGCAAATTACCCTAATCCTTACTTACATATTACATTGGTTTGAAAATCTTCCAGAATTTATGACAATAGACTTCTCATGTCAAAAATTAAAGCTGGGGGGATAGGTGATCCTCTTGAAATATTACAAAAGTCAAGTTTATCTGATATCATAGAGCACAATCACAATACTAGAGTCCCTCAAAGGGATCCGTCCAGCCGTTCAGGAAGGTGTATTGAACTGACAATAGCAGTGAGCAACTGTTAAGTCACTGAGGTATCCCGATCAATCTAGCAAAAATAATTATAGATGAAACACACAAACCATAGGCAAATGCTTATAGACATACAATGCAGTGACAGAAGGATTTAAAATATTAACAAAACTTTCCAAAAGTGAGCACTGAAATTTGATCGCCTGGCCATCCCGTCCAGCCATGTTCCTTTCCCAGCCTTCACTCTTAGCACCCTGTAGTCTGTACTTAACACAGCAACTAGAGTAACACCATTAACATACATGCCAGGTCAAGTCACATTTATTCAAAATTCTCCAAAAGTTTCTCATGTTTTTAGAATAACGCCCCCCAGATTTCTCAGGGCCTATATGATCTTCCTTTCCGCTTCCCACCACTGATCTCTGACCTCATCCCTAGACGTTCCTTCCAGCCATCACTGTTCTCCCACCTCACTGACATCCTTGCTGTAGCCTGAGCATGCCAAGCATACTCCTACTTTGGGGCATTTCACTGACCATCCCTTCTGCCTAGAACTTCTCCCAGATATACTACGGTTTGGTAACTTACTTCTCTTAAATCTCTGATGCAATATTACCTTATTTGAGAACACTTTGCTAATCACACCATCTAAAGCAGCAACCACCTCAATTCCCTATCCTGTTATCCTGCTTTATTTGACTTCATAACACTTAGCACTACCTGGCATACCATGTATTTACTTGTTTATTTTTAATTTTCTTAACTTTAGAATTTTAGCTTGTTCACTGTTACATTGCCAATGTTTGAAAAGTGCAAGGAACATAGCAAATTAAATAGCATTTGTTGAATAAATGAATAAAGAAGTGTATAGGCAAATGAAAGGATGAGTTGATGGATTGCCATGCTTATTAGTATCCTGGAACTTTTCATATTATTGCATTTAACTCTCATAACAACCCATCAAAGAAGATATTTGTAAACATATTTAATACAATTTTTAAAAAAATGGCTCAAAGAGATGAAATGAGATTTCTGGTACTAGTTAGTTAGTGTTTGTCATACATTTTGTTCATTCTATTCTTGATGAGAAATGTGTTGGTCACCTACTATCTGCCAGGCCCTGAGATAAGTGCTGGTTATGCAAATACAGCTTTTGCCCACCTGGAGTCTCGTGGGGTACAAATAATAAGTAAACGAACACCTATCTATATAATTATGTATGGCAGTAAGTAATGTAAAAGAAATAAATTGAATACTGAGATAACATTCTCAATGGAATATTCAGGGAAGCAAAAGTTAAGTGAAAAAAACCAAAAGATGACAAAGAACCCCAAGAAAACAAGGTTGGGGAGAGTTCTTGGTAATAGTATTTCAAAGAGAAAGAAGACTATATCCAAACCTGAGAATAAGAAAGGGGTTGATTTGTCTGAAGAACAGAAAGAGACCAATTTTGCCAGAGCACAATTATGTAGGAAAAGAGGAACATGGGACAGAGTTGGGGAGGGCAAGAAGGGATGCGTCATGCAGGTCGATGACAAAGAGCTTAGTTTCTTTTTTTCTTTGAGACAGGGTCTCACTCTGTCACCCCAGCTAGAGTGTGGGGGTGTCATGATTGCTCACTGCAACCTCAAACTCCAGGACTCAAGCAATTCTCCTGACTCAGCTTCCTGAGTAGCTGGGACTACAGGTGTGTGCCACCGCACTCAGCTAATTTTTCTACTTTTTGTACAGATGGGGTCTCGCTTTTGCTCAGGCTGGTCACAAACTCCTGAGCTCAAGCAATCCTCCTACCTTGGCCTCCCAGAGTGTTAGGATTACAGGTGTGAGCCACCACATCCTGCCAAGAGCTTGGATTTTATTACAAGAACAATGAATGACTGTAGTCAGGAAGTCATGGAGAGTGAGAATATGTGACCTGAAACTATGGCTGGTTGCTCTGTGAAGAATGGATTTGAGGGGGATCAAGACAAGTAATAGGGAAACTGACATTAGGGAAAAGACATTTGAGCTAAAGCATGTGCCTGCTTCTAAATGTTCTAATACTACTAAATTGAACTAACCATACACCTATGGTCCCCACCCCCTGGGCCATGAATGGTACTGGTCCATGGCCTGTTAGGAACTAGGTCTCACAGCAGGAGGTGAGTGGCCAGCGAATAAGCAAAGCTTCATCTGTATTTACAGCTGCTACCCATCACTCACATCACTGCCTGAGCTCCCCCTCTTGTCTGATCAGTGGCGGCATTAGATTCTCACAGGAGTGCGAACCCTACTGTAAACTGTGCATGGGAGGGATCTAGGTTGCAAGCTCCTTATGAGAATCTACTGCCTGATGATCTGAGGTGGAGCTGAGGCAGTGATGTTAGTGCTGGGGAGTGGCTACAAATACAGATTCTCATTAGCAGAGAGGTTTGACTGCACAGACACCATAATAAATCAATTGCTTGCAGTCTCATATCAAAACGCTATCAGTGAGTGGCAGGTGACAATTAAGCTGCATCTGGTGGCAGGCTTTACAGTTGCAAGTGAGTTGATGTACTTCAATTGCATAGCTGCTTCTGGTGGCAGGCTTTAAGTCAGGATTTGACACTTATTTTAGTCCGCGTGCAGCCTGCCCATTATTTTATTTACCACTTCCATCCGTGCCTCTTTCCCACACTGCACACTTGTCTCAGTCACAGGTTTGGTAAGCCTATAAGCTAACCCTAGCAAAAGTGAATAAAAAACAAACATCCCTGGAGAGCTTCTTTGAAAAGGGGGAAAGACCCAATGGTGAGACAGCAGAAGACTCTGAGACTGCCAACAAAAGCTGCACTTAAAAGAAAATACCAAGAACCCTACTTAAGTTACAGGTTCATTGCAACAGGTGACTCACATTCTCCAATCCCACTTTGTATAATATGTGGTGACCGGCTATGCCATGAAGCCATGATACCTTCAAAATTGCTTTGACACATGGAGAACAAGCACCCTGCATTAAAAGACAAGCCTTTGGAGTTTTTCAAAAGAAAAACATGTCAACATGAAGAACAGAAGCAATTATTGAAGGCCACCACTTGATCAAATGTGTCTGCACTGAGAGCATCGTTCTTAGTGGCTAACTGCAGGGCTAAAGCTAAGAAGTCCTTTACTGTTGATGAATAGTTAATCCTGCCTGCTGCTAAGAACATTTACAGGGAACTTTTAGGAGAGGCTGCAGTTCAAAAGGTGGCACATGTTCCTCTTTTGGCTAGCACCATAACTAGATGAATTGATGAAATAATAGAGGATATTTACTGAGGCATAATTGTTGGAGAGGATTAGTGAGTCACCATGGTACACAATCCAGGTTGATGAGTCCACTGATGTTGATATCAAGGCAATGATGCTTGTTTTTATACGATATATTTTTCAGGATGCTGTGCATGAGGATATATTATGTGCACTTTTGTTGCCAACCCACACCACAGCAGCAAAACTATTCCATTTTGTTTCAGTATACGCACGGATGGAGCAGCTCCCGTGACTGGACAGCTTTCTGATTTCACTACTCAGGTCAAGGGGTCATTTCTGAATGTGAGTCTACACACTGTGTCATCCATAGAGAAATGCTGGCTAGCCAAATAATGTTACCTGAACTAAACAATGTTTTGCAGGATGTGATTAAAATTATTAAAGTACATGACCTTAGCTCACATCTGTTCATGCAGAGCACACATGTCTTCTCTTGTACAGAGAAGTGAGATAGGTTTCTAAAGATAGATCACGGCCAGAATTTTTCAGTTATGAGAGCCACTACAGAGACTCCTTTTAGAAAAACAGTTACACATTTCAGTGACACAGAATGGTTGCAAAACTTGCTTACTCGTGTGACATATTCAACCTGCTCAATGAACTCAATCTGTCTCTTTAGGTGAGAAAGACAACTATGTTCAAGTCAGCAGGTAAAGTGGCTGCATTCAAAGCCAAACTGGAATTATGGGGGAGACAAGTGAACACTGGGATTTTTGACATATTTCAAACATTAGTGGAGATTTTGAGTCTGAGTGAATGCCTTCTCTCTCCCGTCTGAATCATCACCTATTTCAGCTTCCAAAAGAGTTTGAGCATTTCTTCCCAACCACAAAAGACCCCGAACTGGGAAGAAATGGATCTGTGATCCATTTGTGAATAAGCCAGGTGAATTGACTTTGTCAGTGCTAGAAGAGGATCAACTGCTTGAGATCACAAAGGACGGTGTCCTTAAAAGTATGTTTCAGACAATTTCAAATCTCCACACGTTCTGGATTCAAGTCAAGGTAGAATATCTTGAACTTGCCACAAAAGCACTGAAAAGCCTGCTTCCATTTCCAGCATCCTATCTTTGTGAAGCAGGCTTTCTGCAGTGACAACATCCAAAAGGAGATTACGGAGTAGACTGCACACAAGCAACACACTTCCGGTGTCACCGTCTCTCATCACCCCCAAATGGGACCATCTAGTTGCAGGAAAACAAGTTTAGGGCTCCCACTGATTCTGCACTATGGTGAGTTATATAATTATTTCATTATATATTACAATGTAATAATAACAGAAATAAAGTGCACAATAAATACAATGCCCTTGAATCATCCCATCCCAAAACCATCTCCTCCCCCAGCCCCTGCTCCCTGGAAAAATTGTCTTCCATGAAACCAGTCCCTGAGGCCAAAAAGATTGGGGACTGCTGCTAAACACAAATATCACAATTACTGCTTTATATGAATCACCTAATATAATGATATTCTTTACCTGTCAAATGGTATATATTTACTTTTGTTTTTATAAATTTGAGGGAATGCTTTAAAAATTTCTACATATATGCAACAAGATGTTAAAATTGAAGTTTCTGCCCACATACCAAGATGCAATAAATTCTACATCCCAAAGGAATTATAAGAAATAATTGCTGATATGCTGCAGTACCTCTGTTCTCCTCACTCGTCCAAGGGAGAGAGGTGGTAGTACCTATTCTCATCTCACTCCTAGGGAGAGGAGCTTCATAGAGACCACATGGGGCCTGGTTATGTGTCCTTTGCAGTTGTGTGCATTTGAGGGAGGGGGATGAAGGGAAGTATGGTTTTGTCATTATCTCTAGGGTATCTCAAGAATAAGAGATGGGCTGCCAAGCTCCTTGGATGGCAGCATATATGAGAATTGCTACTTCATTGGAATTGGTCTGTAAGGCTAAATTTTATTCAGGTAAAGGATATGCAAGTGTTTACCATGGAAACCTTTCAGTTTACTTGATAATTGGTAGGACACCACATCCATATAAGATAGGATAGATACTGTCTCTCAAACCAAAGAGAACATATAATGTCTATTTCTTCTTAATAGAACTTAGAAATATAAGACACATTAAAATTCCCTTTTGTTGCCTTTTGTTATTTCAAATCATGAAACCTTGCATTTATCTCCTAAATGCTGGTCTACATATGACTCAGCAAGGAATTTAAGGGTACTTATTAATTCTTTCTCTCTAGGTCATATAAACCTGATGATGGAAATACTGTAGAACAGTGCTATAGTCTGTGGCACGTGGAGATTATCATGGTCCTTGAAAACTGTATTAGGTGTACAGAAACTGAGAATTGGTGAAACTTGAGGAAAGTAGCATTGTTATTGATCATAATTCTATTTTTAAAGATGTACTCTATTGGTAGAGAAGCAAATATCTGGAGATTTCAAATTATTACTTTAACTATAATAGCCCCCACTTCATAGGTTAGGAACCAATGTCGGAATTCTTTCATTTGTAAACACTGTACAATCCAACTATACATAAATTATTCAAAGAAGTTGACTTAAAAATATTTGTGGTCCCAGTGAGCCTACCATAAGTAAATCTTGGGCAAAACTCAATTATCAGATAAACACTAAAGTTTGATATCCGGCTTTCACAGTTAATGTCTTTTGGCTCCCCAGAAATCAAAGGTAGCTCAAAGCCAAGTCTGAATGTTTTCCTTCTTTGATGATAAATTACCTAATAAATAGCTATAGGTAGATAACTTTTAAGAAAACTAAGGGAAAGTTTATAGAACATAACTGTAATGTTATTTTGGTTTCCTTTCCCAGTCTGCTTCATTTAAGGTATTCTTGCCGTTTGATCCGATTTGAATCTTGGAATTGAAAACACTGCACTAGGAAGACTTATGTCCCTTCTGAAGTCCAGAAGCCCTTTTCTAGCCCATGGAGAGTATCCATCAAAGTATTTTTCTTTTTTAAACTTGTGTCTCTTCTCTAATTAGCCTGTTTTTCAGGGACTTACATATACAAAAAAGTGTCTTCCAGACCTTCTTGACATTAGTAGGAGGTGATTGTGTGGTTACATGACTAATATTCATAAATTGATTCAATTATCTTCATTTGTTTATAACTTTATATTTTTTCTTTTACATTTTATTAAGGAATTTCTATGATTGCAATCTCACTTATCATAGATTACTATTGAGGCCAAGTTTCAATAAAGTGACTAAACATTTAGAACCATTCCCATTTGCTCAAATTAGATTATTTAATCCAGAATCTCTGGACAGTGTAATTTAATATTAATTTCATCATGTGAGAAAATTATTTTCTTACCTTACTGGTACAGCATTCATTCACACACACAGTCTCCAATGTTTCCCAAGTTAAATAAGCAAAACCTTGAAAATACTTTGGTGCATAATTTTTCTCCTCTGAAGTTGACATTATAATTTGTTCCCTGAAGTTTACTGGGATTTGAATCTGGTTATGTCTCTGAAAAATGAAGAATGGTGTAGGCATGAAACAAAGTGTTTTCACCTTGAACTTATCTCTCATAAGTGAGATCATCACCAGATTCTTAAGTCAAATAGCAAATGCTGCTTCAGTCAGTGGAGGGGTGTCCAATTTGGCAGGGGTTGGAGACTGAGCGTTATGAAAACTGCTAATCCTCTCATACATCCATTTCAATCCCCAGTGAAAACTCTATAATGTAAGAGACCTGGAAAGGTTTTAAATTCAAATAGTATTGCCCTTTAGCAATACATAGAATAAAATTTTGCATTTTATTATTGGCTATCTGTTTTGGGAAAATATTGGGATGAAGTAGAACAATCACCCTTCAAACTGAGATGGAGCAGAGAGACCAGAGAATGATTCAGACAAGTCCAGCTTGGCAAGTTAAGAGTTTATTAGGGGTTACTTACCACTCCTGGGCAGCATAGGATCTCTCCAGAGAGTAAAATCTGCACAGCCTTCCCCTCGTGTTGTCTTAAATTTCTTTCCGGTGGGTGATGCAAAGCTCTTTCATTGTGTCATGGCGAGTTCACACGTAAAACAGATTGAACACGCACAGTACAATCATCATGTCTTCATACAACCCATGTTATGTTAATAATATCATAATTCTCTATTAGGTGAGGATTTTAGGATTACAATTAGCTAAAGTTTACTGTAGGATAGTTAAAGCTATAAAGTTAGGGTTGGTTTAAGCTGGTCGCTTCAAGGAAGTGCTGAGGCATATTTCTTGTGTCTTGTAGTTATCTTTGGTATTTGCTTAATCTATTTTGTAGGAATTCTGACCACTCCCAGTTAACATAATATTTCTTCCTCTGTAGTGGAGAACTTGTATTTTCCCCTCACTGTCGCATTCCTATGGTTGAAATATATGTTTTTATTTTTTTAACAGTCATAGAAAATCTGTAGGTTTTAGTAGGTGCCTTAATCTCAACATTTAGATATTTGAGCATTTAAATTTCTTTAAATGACAACAGTGTGCTACTTTTGATATTTGCAAGACTTTCATATGGTTCTATGGCAATGGAAACTTAAATCTGTGTCAGTCCAATAAGAACTTTCTTGTTTCATGTATCTCTATATTTTCAACCCTGTAGGGGCCATAAAACACATTAGTCAGATGCTGAGGAAGACAGTTGCTTTTTTTTTTTTTTTAACTTCAGTTTCCTAAATGCAGATAATGCACTCTTCTTTTATTTCTTCCAAGTTCTCAAGAAATTTGCCAAAGCCTACAGATTCTGTCTCCTACAGTCTGTTTATTATAATCTGTTTACCTATCTGGGCGAATGGGACTTATGACATCCCTATACCCACTCTCTTTCTCATGTGGACAGCATCTGATCCATGGGAAACACACACATAAGCTTTTGTTCATAAACCCTGAGAATATAGGCCACCCAAATGCACTACCCCTTTTTGGTTTGTCCGTCAGAGTTAATAGTTAGATATCTGATCTTTCATCTCCGATATTTATTGGGAGGAGTCATATACCAATCCATGCTGTCACTTCTAATACCCTAAGGAATTCAAATTGGGCTATCTCATTGAATCCTCTCTCCTTAGGACTGAGGTGATAACTAGATCATTCTTATGCCTCCTTTTGAGAGACAAGAACTCAAAACTCATGTGAAGTTCTTTTTAAAAATCTTTCTATCAATTCCTGACCCTTTAACTTCAATGAAGTTGCAAAGCTTACAAGCATCTAACTAGTCATGTCTTATCATTTGGATAAAATTTTTACTTTAACATCTTGTTACACTATGAAAATAATTCAGATGCCGGTCAGTTAACAACGACAAATTTCTACTATAATAACTTTCCTCTAAATGTGCTCAGCTGTCAACTTTCTTTTTAAAAAATGGTACAATTTGCCAGTTGTGTTTTGAGCACAGCAGAAGATAAAAAGAAAGCAACAGGCATTACTGAGAATATGCCACATGAAAGATATTCTGCTAGATGCTTTCACAAATAAGTGATAAATTTAGGGGAAAAAAGTGTTTGAGAGGGGAAGGAAGAGGGAGATGATGTACTATTATTGCAGAAATTTTTTTAAATGTGTTTCATTCAGTAAGAGAGATTATTATTCAGAGTGAAGAAGTCTCCCACCTTCACTAAATATTGGTTTTTGTCCCTGCTCTTTTTCTCCTTTTATTTTTAGTTGGCACGTAATAATTGTACATATTTATGGGATACAGAGTGATAATTCAATTCATGTATACAATGTGTAATGATGGAATCAGGGTAATTAGCATATCCATCACCTCACACATTTATTACTTCTTCTTTGTTGTCAGTTTTGTGTTCTCTCTCCAATTGGATTGAACATTTTCTTCATCCAGCAGGGCAGTCAGTAATATAGATCCTTATGATTCAACTCTCAGTCCTCTCTTTAGTTGTCTTTTCTTAGCAGGCCTTCAATCTCTAATCTCTGAATTAAACTGAGAAAATTCCATGAAAGTAAATACAAAATCATAAGAATAATCCCACATAAATGGACTTTTCCAAACTAAAATTGTGCTTCTCTTAGTGGGTAAAATAAGTAACATACATTGAGTAAATTCAATTTTCATTGACAGAAAAAAGAAATTCTGACACACATATTCTTTTTTTTTGGAACAGTTTCTTCTGTTAATCAAATGAATCTTTCATTTCATACATGAAATGTTCTTCCCCATAAATATACCTTAGACGATATCTTGAAAAAGCATAGAAACAGACTATTCTTAAGACACTATAATTTTCACATATTTATATTATGGATAAATTTTACTCAATAATTTAAATATTTTTACTTATGCATCATTGTCATTGGTTAGCTCTAATTTGAAAGGATAGATTCTAGATCTACATTTGCTTTGGACACAGTTTTCAATGAGAAAATGAGTTACAATTGGATTCCAAGTAAGGTGTTGTCCTGTGTTCTACTAATTTTAAAAAGTACACAGGACCAGTCTCAGAATGGAGTATGTGCAAACACCATATTATTTACAGCAAACTAAATATAATGCCTTGATTTGGCACTGCCTGCTTGATATTTCTCTTGAAAACTGTTACATATGTTTGTTTTGAGTTTCTGCCAAAATAGCAAGATTGTTAAATATCTTTCATGTACTTCTTGTTAAATGCTAGGAAAGAATTATAGATTACCTTAGCGTAACTTTCATACAGCAGTCTAATGGCCACTAAGTCTTTTGCAAGGAAAAAATAAATTTCAAATTATGTAGAAAAATTACTCTTGTAATCACAAATACATTGTGATTATAACATGCCAATATCCAGTTTTATACCTAAACCAACTCTACCCATAAGAATATGACTTGTTTCTAAATTACATGTAGAATACAGTAAGATTGTAATTATGCGGGGGCTGATTATCTAGGTTGTCAATTATTCAAGGCTTTTGCTTCCCCTCCTTCTTCTTCCTGCTGTCCACCTTTCGGACAGTTATCACCTTGTTAGTATTTCTACTCTCTGCTTGTTAGTGAGATTGGCAGGGGAATGGAAAAGGTGTGAAAACTTAAATCAGTAGATATTATTACTTGCAAGAATTTTCCATAAAAATTAGTAGAGGAAGACTTTGAAGTTAATTGCTAAAATCACACTAGGGACATGTGTATTTCACTTATTCTTGCTTATTTAGCCCTCCATGTATCAGAGAAAGTTATAAGTAAGATGTAAGCCTCACAAGGTGCAGAAAATTATTTTTGATGCAACATTCTAAGAAAATTATTTTAGATGTAGACTCTCTGAAAAGCCTTATATAAAATAGTCAATCTTAATAATTCAAATTTTATGCTTCAATTATATTAGAAAATACTATAATTTATTCCCCAATGGAACCATTCAAACACATAATTAAACATTTACAAAATATACTTGAAGCATCTTTTCAATTTTTATTGGGAAAAGTATAAATCTGAAAGCGAGTATTTCAAAATATTTATATTTTGCAGTATCACAGTATGTAACATACAAGTTAAAATGTTATAATCTCTTTTATTTAAATTTTAATTCTCCTTTCACTAAATCTGGATGTATTTGGAAGTATTTTTCAATATCTAATTTAAAGAGATATAAAATTCACCTGACTTGGAACATTTTCCATTTGTTCACTCTCCCTAAATTCTAAAACTTCATGTAAACCATCACTGTTCAATTATTCACTCATAAAATATTCATTGAATATTAACTTTATGCCTAGCACATAGCAGACATTGGAGATAAAGTGGTAAGCAATTCAGATGTTTTTCCCTCACAATACTAGCAGTCCAATAGCAAAGACAGACACTAACTGGTCAAATCATCCCACTCTCTCTTTTGCATTCCCTATTCAAAGTGCACCCCACCAGAGGATAATGTAAAGGTCAGAAAGAACAGTCAAAGTACTTGTTCTTACTAGACTCTGGCAATTTCAGGCCAACTTTAATGGACTCCATGAGTGAGGTTTCCACTTTTCCCCAGAGTCCATCATTTCTGTCTTACATCTGATAATTAGAACATATGAATCAATGTGACAGTGGCATGATTTATATCTATATGTTTAGAGACAATGAGAAAAACAATAGGTCTACAATAACCCAGAAGATCACCAATATACATGCTTAATTCTGTGTATTTACTTATATCCTGCCACCATTCTCTCTTTGTTCTTTCTGTTTTCTTTGCTAATGATCCCAGTTAATACCACTCCAACAGTTCTATTTCTTTCCTGGAAGGTGCCAAAATACCACATCTTGCAATGCTCAAATTTGGTCTTGAAGGCCCATGTCATTGTATCATGGAAGGGGTTGGTTGTTTTAAGCTTCCATGTTTTACGATGCATAGGTTTTCCAGAGTACAGTTGATGAGAAAAATTTACCTGAGACTTCTATGATAAAAAGGGATAACGAAGAACTTTACATGCGCTCTGTGTTCTCTCTTCAATTCAATTAAAAATTTTCTTCATCCAGTTGGGGAATCTGTAATATATCAGTTTCTTTTTTTTTTTTTTTTTTTTTTTGAGACAGAGTCTCACTCTGTTGCCCGGGCTGTAGAGTGCCGTGGCATCAGCCTAGCTCACAGCAACCTCAAACTCCTGGGCTCAAGCAATCCTTCTGCCTCAGCCTCCCGAGTAGCT
>CAUYRT010086078.1:0-57191 GCA_963574885.1 Lepilemur ruficaudatus | reverse complement strand
TTGGTATTGACTGATTAACACTATGGTGCTCAAATGGTGGGAGTGTTCACTAGGGATTCGGAGGGTGGGGGGTAGACCCACATCCGAGAGATGTGCTCAGCACTGTGAAGGGGAGGGGCATGCTTGAAATGTATTTGGGGTGAGTATTAGGGGTCTCAATAGGGGGTAGGACATCCTCTAAAACTGATTTATGTGAATAGCTGTACAACTTGGTAAATTTACTAATAACCATTTAATTGTACACTTAAAGTGGAGTAAAGACATGATATGTAAATTACACTTCAATAAAGAAAAAAAAGTGTTTTCCTCATTTTGAATTAGATCCAATAGGTGAATACATTCTTAATGACAATATGCAAAGTACATTTAATAGACATTTCTTAAGAAATATTGTATTTTCTATCTTATTATCACTATTATTTTTATGTGTGATTATACTCAACACACAAATCATTTCTAATTGATATTTAATTGTATATTGTTTATTTTACACTTTGTCATTACCTTTTAAAAATATGCATTCTTATTTTATCTTATTTTCATTTGGCTGTAATAGCTCCAAATATTTTGCCAATGGAGTTTTATTATAATTGACACACAGTTGTAATAGGTATTTTAAAATGCCACTTTCTTAATTGTTATAGGAGTGTTATCTTAAATAGGAAGGAGATTCTTTTATTGTTGTTCTTTCTTTCAAATGTTATTAAAAGAAGATACATTGACTATTCATTTCTAATTTTGCAAATGAGTATTTTGAAAACATTCTCTTTATAATTTAAATAGTCTGAAAATTTGTAAAATTATTTCATCATCTGTCAAGTTAGAAGATTTCTCTAAATATACATACACACACACACACACACACACACACACATATATATCTTTCAATCTTAAATCTAAATCTTCTTCACTCAGGTTAATTTAATTATATTACTGCTTTTTCAACTGTTTATTTTTTAGTTATCTTCAATGTGACCTTGACACATAGCATTTCCTGTATGATTTTAAATTATTAATATTTTCATCTCTCTTTTTAAAAGTATAATAATTGTCTACAAAAGAGGAAACTGAGGCAAAGGCATAAGCAAATACCTGTAGAATAAAAGATGCCTTGCAATCAACAGTTTGCCCTCCACATATTTTCCCCTTTCTGGAATTGAAACTCCTTTAGTTACCTGTGCAGTTTTCCAATACTGTTAAGTAAATATTTTCTTGAAATTTCAAGCTTTTCTATTTGTTATCAGTGGGAACACTGGTCAGTCAAAAACTAGCTATTTTACCCAGACCCACATTTTATAATGCAAGAGACATTTGAAAATAATGTCATTAAATAATTACAACATAAACTGGGCTTCAAAGAATGGACACTGTTCAATGATAATCTAATTATCATGGAGATGCTGGCTGTGTGGATATTCCCTGGTATGCTACAGATATTTGTTCTTTCAAATTTAATTAATATGGCTTAGAATCCCACCCCATGTACTGAGAAAAACCAAGATTATCTCCAAAATTTCTGAGGATTAGGGTAGGCTGTAAAGGATTGTCACTCTTTCTGCAATCACTATTTCAAACAAATTTTCCCTTGTTCTCTGTCACTTGTTGAGCCTGTTTCTCACATATTCCTGCTACAAATCTGCACTTCCCAAAGTAAGATGTGCTCAAAGTTAAACTACTAATAAAGGTTTGGGTAAACAGAAATCCCCTGAAAGAGCAGCCTGGTTTGGCAGATAACTGAACAGGATATCACATAACTGACATTATAGTCCAAGAACTGATTTCAAGCTCATTCTTTCTCCCAAATATTTACTGAGATGACATGTACAGCTAAATAAATTTGATATACAGATGGATTCTGAAGGTCACTTCCAAAGCAAAGAGGCTTTGAAATTTTCAAGAAGATATTTAGGCATTCGCCCAAATCCATCCACTAGCCTTTACGACATTGGAGGAATCCCTGGGAATCATAGCTCAAAAAACCTCCCTGAGCAGAAGACCACAGGACACGACAGGGGTCAAGTCAGTTGAAGGACAGAGGTAGTTAGTATGTTTTGGGGCTGATTAAAACATACTTACATGTCTTCATGAGACTTTTAAGCTCATGTGAAAGTATTGCCAATTTTAAAAATATGGTAAGATGATAAAGTTCAGTTGGACACTACTGAAAGCTGAATTAGTGACCTGAAAGATTAAAAAGGAAACAACATAGAATGTTTCAGAGTTAGAATCTAGAAACAGCGTGGCTGTATTTGAAACCTGGCTTCTCCATGAATTACATGTGAGATCATGGCCAAGTCCTAGTTTTCACTGTGCCAGCTCTGTGTTTAAATTTGAAAGAACAAATATCTGTAGCATACCAGGGAATATCCAAGCAGCCAGCATCTCCATGATAATTAGATCATCCTTGAACAGTGTCCTTTCTTTGAAGTCTAATTTATGTTATAATTATTTAAAGACACTATTTCAAAATGGCTCTTGCTTTATAAAATGTAGGTCTGGGTAAAATAGGTAGTTTTTGACTGACCAATGAATGCTCCCATTGATAACAAAGGAAAAAAGCTTGAAATTTCAAGACAATACTGTTTAATAGTATCAGAAAACTCCCAGAAAAACTAGAGGAGTTTCAATTCCAGAGAGGAGGGGAAAAATCTGGAGGAGTGAACTTTTGATCACAAAGCCTCTTTTCTTCTACAGGTATTTGCTCAGACTAGAAACTAACGAGGCGCCAGGGTCCCAAGCAGGGCAAAGAGAAACTAGGAAAGCTTTTTGAAGCTTCATGGGCCTGCAATCAAATTAGAAATTGAGGGGCCTCAAATACATGACTGATTTTCCCTAAAGACATTGGTTAAATTGCAAGTTTAAATTGGAAGTTAATTTGGAAATTTAACACAAAGCTAAAACCCTAAGCTGAAAAGACCTGGAAGACACAGAAGAGCTTTTTTGCCATATCCTAGTGTTGACCAGTGATTAATGGACCAGGGTGAGTGCACAAGCATGCTCTCAGTGGAAAGCCCTAGAGGGTCAGGCTCTAGGAACAGGAACAAATGAGAGATAAACTGAATCTAAACAAAACTGCAGATCAGCCCCGACTCAGCTCAGACTCTGATTGGATTTAAGTGATAATCCTCCACTCTAATTGCTTATCAGAGAAAATAGCGAATACTCTCTGGAGAAACAGATTATCATTTGAGCCTCTTCCAGCGGTATGGCTTGAATTTTCTCCCCTCCAAATTTCATGTGTTGGAAACTTCATCACCAAAGTAATACTGCTGGGAAGTGGGGCCTAACGGAAAGTGTTTAGATCATCAGGGCTCCACTCTCATGAATGGATTAATGCTGCAATCAAAAGGGCTTTCAGGAGAGGATTTTCTCTCTTCCGATATCCTGCCATATATGGAAAAGTTTTCCTTTCTCTGGAAGATGCAGTATTCAAGATTTCATCTTGGAAGTAGAGACCAGGCCCTTACTGGACTCTAAATGATCTGAGACTTGCCAGCATCCAGAACTGCGAGAAATACATTTTTCTTCTTTATAAATTACCCAGCTTCAGGTGTTCTGTTATAGCAGCACCAAATGTGTGACTTTCAATCCAAAAATACTAGACATATTATGGAATAAGATCATATGTCCCAGTCTCATCTCCCCATCACCCAACCCTGCAGAAAAAAATAAATATTGGCATTTGATCCAGATATTAGAGTAGGCTGGCAATAACTGTAAAATCACTAATACTAATATGTTCAAGAAAATAGAAGAAAAAGTAATTTCACCAGTGATTTACATATCTATAAAAGAATGAAACAGCTATCAACCAGAGCAATGAGTATTTGGACCACGTTTTCTTTGAATGGATGTATTTGCTCTACTTAGGACTCTTGCTCCCCTTAGCAGATCGTTAACTCCATGCTGGTACTTTCTGCTGATATATGCCCAGCCTATGTCACAGTGAGTAATAAAAACTAGGTTCAAAAGAGAATGGGCTCTAGTTCTATTCATGATAATACAAGAGGTGCTAGATCATCATTATTTTTTGTGGCTTTATAGTACTCCATGGTATACATATAACACATTTTATTAATCCACTCATGTATTGATGGGCACTCGGGTTGTTTCCACACCATTGCAATTGTGAATTGTGCTGCTATAAATATTCGAGTGCAGATGTCTTTTTTATAGAGTGTCTTTTGTTCTCTTGGGTAGGTGCCCAGTAATGGGATTGCTGGATCAAATGGTAGTTCTACTGTTAGCTCCTTGAGGTATCTCCATATGACCTTCCACAGAGGTTGTACTAAAATAAAGAAACTCTTTAAAATAAACATGATAGAACATTCAAGAAAACTGTAATGTTCAAATAAATTAGCAGGTTCCAAATTAATCAGGAATAGGGTATATGAAAGGAAAGATCTTATGGGAATGGGAGAGATCTAGGAAAACATGGAACATTGTCTTAAAATTAGCCATTTAGGAAGCAGATCTGGGTATTAAATAGGAGAATCCCATCCAGTCATAGATGGGGAAGATCTTCTTAGTTGGTATGAGGAAATTAGCTACCTTACGTGATTCTAGGTGTAAACAGTATTAAGGTATTTGTCTTTGGTATGACCTTAGTATATATACATTAATAAGTTAGAATAATTCAATAAGGGCTTTTACAATAGTTTCTAGTAGGAATTACTTCAATGAAGTATCAAGAAATGTGAAGGAGGTCTGGTCTGCAACAACACTATGCATTTCTGTCCATCTCTCTTTATGGAAATCTATTTCTCTGCACTCACTCTTTGTCATATAGCAATTTAGGAGATGACCCTAAATCAATGGCTTCCTGATCACATAACCTGGCCTAAAGGCTATGTCTGCTTTCTGTTGTTTCCCTGAATATGTACCTTTATGTAAGTGGTAGGCACAGAAAATAAATGGCTTTAATTTGTTCTTCTAGATTTCTTTCTTTATGTTCTGGGGCCATGTTAATGTCCATTAACTCATGTAATGCAATGCCCAGGCACCCAGGATCCAGCAGGACAGGATTGTCTGACTCTTACTCCATTGTGTTTTTATTCTGGTTGTTGTCTAGAGAAATATTTATGCATACATAAATAAATGAATGCATGTAAGTATGCACATATATATATGTATTTACTCTGGTATGGCTATTCCATTTTTAATTTCATCTTTATATGTTATTATCTATAATTGCCTTACCTGTGGGGAAAATATCATATGAGTTTATATATATGGCAACATTAATTATCTCAAGCTGAAAAGTTGGTATTTGTAATCATTATTGATATAAAAACTAAGGCTCAAGAGGTTAAGGGGCTGAACTTATGTGGTACAACCAAGTCTGCTTACTCAGGCCCATGTTTTCAGCTATGCATTGATAGTTCCTTTTCAAATAATTGCTCTTCTTTCTACCCAAGATAAATTATTTCTGTATTATTTATAATTTCGTCAATTCTCAAAAATTGCAAAAAATATTTATACGAATATATTTAAACATCTTTACCACTATAAAACTGTCCACAGGCTTCTCACACTTGAGATGGTAAGTATTCATTTGTATGGTTAAAATTAATGTTTCAAAATGTACACACAAACCCCTTTTTAACAGTTTGTATACATTTCGAGGAGAATACCTTATATGTTAGTTCCAGCCCTGGTAATGTTGTCATATCATTGAATTAAGGCATTTCAAATACAATTGTCAGTTACACTCACAAATTCCAGACATAATAATCTTGTATGAAGAACTTTTATTTATGGATGTGAGTTTCAATGAAAATAACATTCTCCTGTTTTTCTAAAGTACTTTTAGAGTTATGCCTATGTAGGTTAAACAGATTAAATTTAGCACATATTTAACCTACCTCAAATATTATTCATAATATTATCATATTAAATTTATTTTAAAAATATAAAATAAAGTTCGTATTGGAATAGAAAAATTCCAAATGAAATATAAGCACGTGTATCTAGATATGATTTCAGTTTACTAAGGAAGCAAGCTTAATGCTGCTCCAAATTATGAAATTCTTTGAAATATAAGAGAATATAAATTGATTTTTTAACATGGTTCACATATTTAAGTATCCTAAATATATTAGGATTATAAGATATAATATTCAAATGTAAGTAAATGTACAATAGCCAAATACAATTTGTCATGAACAAACAATACATATTCTCATAAGTAAAACTCAAATAGGGCTACTTAACATGGGAGAGGCAATTAAGCTTTGTATGTTCATGTGAACCTTTTTATGGCTGCATGCACACTAAGGTATCCTGGTTACATTTATAGACCATTAGGAATAATGGGAAAAATGCTTTTAGCAGGTTGCCATTTAGTGACCTGCTTTTGAAAATTCTCCTTTTAGAAGTGTACAAAGACGGAAATAAATGTTTACTTTAAAATGTATATGCCATTGTTTCCTTCATGTGATTCTGAGGCAATCATTCATTATATCCTAAATTACAGCATATTCAGATGAACATGATCAAAGACAGTTTAGGGAAGGAGAAAGTTGATACTAATCAGAAAATGTCACATACTGAATGGAGTAATATTTCCCTAAGGTATCAAGAATAACCTGTACACAATCTTGAGGAATCTATCAGATAGGGCATCTAAATAATGACGAATCTTCCAGAGTTACTAAATTATTCGATTCTTCCCAGCTCCCCACCCACAATACAGGAGATTAAACAAAATGATCCTAAAACTTCCACAGTCCACAATATTCTGCATAATTATACATATCTTTCTATGGATATTTTGGGAAATATTCCCACTAACAAGAGGAAATATAATTTGTACAGCATATCCTTATAGTTCTGCTAATACAGGATGATTTCAAGCATTGCATTTCCTTTTGTAACTGTCTCTAGGACATATTTTTCATTTTTCCTAATTTAAATATTTTCTCCCTCCTAGCAATTACAGCACTCTCATAAACAAGTTTGTCAGCTACGATTTCTCTTAAAATTTGCCCAAGAGCACATTACATGTACATTTCTTGTTTAAAGGGATGCTTCTACATAAATTCAATGAAAGTTATTTGTACATATGGTTCAATTTTAAATATAAGCTATTCACAAATCATAGCACATTAACATCAAACTGACTTTGAATGCTGATTTGCAAGCTGTTCATGAGTATGTAAGAGTACTGCAAAACTGATCAAGCCCACTCCATATTAAGTCACAGCAGAAACTACACAGATCAAAAAATATATGTATTTATGTTCACCTTCATTGTCCTTAAGAGTGAAGTTTGGGTTCATTGGCAGGTGTTCATCGAGGAAGAAGTTAAACCTTGGTCCATTGGCAAAATCATCTTTATCAGTGGCACTGATGGTGTGAATAACCTAAAGAAAAGACAAATACTTGACAATAAATTTAATTTTGCTTATTCCCTCAATTTTAATTATTATTTTCAATTGTTAAAACAAAGTAATTTTTAAAATATTCCTCTATACAACTTGAGTCTTTCCAAATTCAACTCATAAAAGTACCAATTAACTTGTTCTCCCCTGTGTTAGATCTCAGGAAGAACAAGGCACAATGTGTAAGCTTTCACACTTTATTTTCTAACATGGTAACACACTAATTTTTTTTTTTTATTACTCATAGCATTGTGGGGTCATTTCGTTGTAAATTTTTGTATGGGCACTTGTTAGAAAAGACATAAAATATTGTTTGCACAAATATAAATATCCCAGTGTTGATGCAGAACAGTCTTGCAGTGTGTGTTGTTCTCAGTCAATAAATGCATGAGCATTGGAGTCTTACGTTTTTTACTCTTCAAGAGGCCTTTGAGACCATGATCCAGCTCATGCATTTTACAGATGATGAACCTGGGTCTTGGAAGGATTGTGATGTGCCAAAAATCTCTAAAATAGTGGCAGAGGCAAAATCAGACCCCTCAGTCTTTTATTAATAATGTCCCATCTCTAGTGGTCAAGAGAAAACAATTCTAAAATCTGAAATTAATACATGGTAAGGTGCAGAGTAAGTTAGAATATATAAATACTATTCCAGGTGTCCCAAGAGCAGAACACAGATTTCAATAGCTATGGCCACAATATTCCTTAAAAAAAAGTCAAAGCAAACAAGCAAAATATTTTCTAAAAAATGATCCTAATGTTTATGTGTTTTCTTTCTAGTCGTTTCTTAGAAAAATAAGAAACAAAGTGGAAAAGATGAGCTGTAAAAATAGTATTTATTGTTTGTGAAATACTATGTGTCCATTTAAAAAGTTGATACAATTTCTTAGAACGTTTTACCTGATTTCAGCCAATTTCAATATTTTATAAGGGAAATAACTCACCAACGAGTATCACAGTTAAAACCTGAATTATTCTCCATGTCCTGAGCCCATTATTTTGTCAGAAAGATGAGGAAGAATATAAAAGCACCAAGAAAGAGGGGTCAGCGAGGGTAAAACTAGAATAGCAAGTATTCTCGTTGGGTGCAAGTGAAGAATGTGCTTCAGGGTGTGGAAGTGATCAACTTCCCGCATATGTTCAGCCAGCTCACCCCTTCCAACATTTCCATCACTGCTCAAAACGTACTCACTCAATAAGAGATCCTATGTGTTCCTCACCCCTCACCTCCAAAGAAATCTCTACACTTCTCTATTTATTTATGAGCTGAAAATTTCATATTTGCTTATTGATTGTTTTCTTCTTTCATTTAAAGTACAACTAGTCTCTGGATAGATCATTTCTCCTTTGTTTTGGCTTTTGACTCTGAGTAGGAGAATGCAGTGATGGATAATCAGAAGCAATGTGACCATTTTTTTTTTCAAGTGCACAGAAAGTTTCAAATAGAGTTTAGCATGCTCCATCATCTGAGGAACATACCCACATTCTCTACACATCAGTTAGTATCAAACCGAGATGACAACAATATCAAATTATTTTCTATAGTCGATTACTGCTCGAGTACTTTATCAGGAAAAAAAAAAAGTCAGTGTCACAAATGTATTAAAATATCATAACATTAGATTTGGTAAAT
Organism: Lepilemur ruficaudatus; assembly: GCA_963574885.1. NCBI lineage: Eukaryota > Metazoa > Chordata > Mammalia > Primates > Lepilemuridae > Lepilemur > Lepilemur ruficaudatus. The sequence continues at coordinate 48,176 of CAUYRT010086078.1, read as the reverse complement.
GAACTTGCCTTAAGCATTTTAATTGAAAAGGAAGTTCTAAGAAAGATATAGTAACATTTAATCAATGAGTCTGTTTCATGATATATTCCTTAACATAACCTGCACATCTTTATTTGATAATAATATGAACTTTTTTTAGTTAAATAAACTTGATGTTTGACACAGTAAAAAAATCTCTGTTGACCTAGCTAACTTTTTTCACTCAAAGTTATATAGTTAATAATCGCACGTGATTGGGACAAAGGCTAGTGGCATGTAACAAAATGATTTATTTCTTGTGCTATGCTTTCTAAGTTTACTTCTAATGAAAAATAAAAAGAACTCAGAAAAAATTCAATATGAATAAAATACAATGCACTCCCTTCATTTTTTAAGGTTTCTATGTTAGGAACATCTAAATTCTTTTGAATTCACTCTGTTTTGGGAACTGACTTGAAATTTCATGCATGCATGACTTTCTTTTTAATATTTTTTCAGTCAAGGTACCTAAAAGATTATTTTTTTCAAAACAGGAAAATATATTAACTCAGATAACTGTATTATTGTAGTTCACATTGGTGTCTGAATTCACCTGAACTCCGGCTGTTAAAAGTGGTTTGAACTTTCATACGAGACCAATCTGTTTGCCATAGCAACGTACTGATATATTTAGGTGCACAGCATCCGTAACAGAAATATCTGTAATTCTAAAAGCAATTGCCACTGAAAGAGGAACTGTCATATAGTTGGGCAATAACAAATACACTTCAGAAAACTTATTTCACAAATTATTTTTTAAATAGAGTTTCCTATTAAAATTCTGCATGGAAACACATGAAGTTCCTCCAGAAATGGTCTAAGGTTAAAAGAGGCAAAGACCGCAAAGCTAAATAAGCAATAAAAGGAGCCAGGTCATTTTACTCTGTAATGGGTTAATCACACAAGTGGACCACCTGTAATGGTAATGATTTGTTTAAATATCCCTGACACAAGGAATACTCAAAAATGATTTTTCGCTCCTCAAAGTTTAAATTCATTTTGGTGAGAGATTTGGAAACATATGCTGAACAACCACATAAAGAGTTCAATTATCTTGTAATTAAAGACAAGAATGATGGCTAAATATAGTTTTTAAGGAACAAAATGAAATAATCACATAACTTAATCAACTCACAAAACTTAATCAAAATATCTTAGAATTTAAGGGTGCTAAGTATAGCAATTACTTTCTGAAAACCAAAAACAAAAATATAAAAAAGGAAGACTACTATGTAAATAAATGATTAATGAGACCCATCCAAGAAAAAAACAAGTTGTCACAGATACAGCCATCTCCAAAGGGTATAATAGTTTTTCATGGAGAAAATAAAGCAAGTCATAAAGGAATCTGAAACTTATCAGGCATGTTTTCATAGAATCTCAGCGTTAGAAGGTCCCTGAAATTCTGACAATTGGATTTTTAGAAATGAAGAAAGCACTTGTTAATGCCATGGAAAATCATTTTGTAGAAATGCTGCAGAGCTTTTGCAGTCAGTGCAGAGGGTAAAACAGAGGGCCCAGTTAGTAATGTCTTATTTAGTGGTGAGCAAGTCCGAGGGAGCACGTTTTCTTTAACATGATGTTAAGTGGCATAGTGTTTAAACTCAATTTTCTCATTGTTTGTGGTATGAAGAATTGTAAGTAACATGCTTATACTGACTTGATATGTAGCAAATGTGTTAATCTCACCCCAAAATTTTACCCGTGTATAGTAGCATTGAGACTGTTGCTGTAGTTGTTAATGTGTGTTGAACTTAGTCAAATGCTTTGAATTTACCTGTTGGGGTCAATTTTGATTTTTCTTCTTCCCATTTTTAATGTATTGGGTTTTTTTTTTTTTGCTTTATTTTGCTTGCAAATATTTTATTGATGGTATTTATAGCTATGGTCATGAAAGAGAGTAGCTATGATTCAAATATCTTTGCCAACTTTTGACATTAAGATTATGTTGTCATTGCAAAGCACTTTAAAAAATGATTTCCCCCTTTTTCTGAAGTCTTGAATTTTTTTTAATTACTGTAACAATTTTCCCTAAATTTTTTAGTATAATGCACCATTAAGGCCATGAGAACAGGATTTACTTGTGTCAATCTTTTTATTTATATATTCAGTGTATTTAATAGAGGTTTGATTTGTCTTTATTCTTGTTCCAGCTTTGACAAATTTTTCTTTTCTAAAACTGTATGTGTTGTATCTAAATTTTCAAATTTTTATGTAAGATGATTTATTGTAACATACTATTGATTTTTAATTTCAAAATATTAAGGGGATGCAATGTTTTTGTTAGATGAATATCTGGTATAATATTCAAGAGGAGGCTACTAGCGTGCCTATCACCAGAATAGCGTTCACTATACTTGAAACCCCTCACCCGCTCCCATCCTCCTCTCTTCTTGGCTTCTAATGTCCTCTACAACTCTTTATGCCCATGTGTGTGCATTGTTTCGCTCCTAATAATTGATTTTTGGAATAGGTAAATGCTGTAGTTATCTCCCCTTTATTTTTCCTAATGTTGTTTATTTGTTCTCTTGTCTCTCCTTTTTTTATATCAGTCTTAACAGGGACTTCTCTATCTTTTCAAATTACTAATGATTGACTTAATATTTCTTTCGATTCATTTCCATTTCATTGATTTCCGCTCATAAATATGTAATTCTTTCTCCTATTTCATTTAAATTAAATTTACTGCTATTGCTCTAACTTTTTGTAAATGAATGCTTGCACTTCTAATTTGCATTAAAATTAATGATCTTCACAATTATATGCATTCAAAGGTATAAATTTCCAACTAGTCATGGTATAATGGTTTCTTAGAAGTTTTTATATGAGATATTTTCATTGTCTTTCCATGTAACTATATATTTTTTCATTTAACTTAGTATTTCTTCCTGAACTATTAGGTTATTTAGAAGTGCATTTCTTCATTTCCAATAGAACTTTTTCTAGCAATAGTTTTGAATTGCTATCTAGCTATATTTATTGTAATAAAGAAAAAATAAGGTCTATCCTTTGCAAAGTACTGTTAATAAAACTTGTTATTTGACCCAGCAGATAGCAAATTTTTGATCAATATTTTGTGCAAATTTGTAATACATAATCTGAAGTCGATGTACTTGTCAATCAGTACAGTCTGATGGCTGTGATGTTCCATTTTCAATATTCTTTCTGAAATTTTATGTGAATATTCTATCAGTTACTGGGAAAAGTGTGCAAAAATTTCCAATTCAATAACATTTATCTATTTCCCTTTACATTTCTATCAGTTTTTGCTTTGTTAATTTAGAGATAATGTTGATAAATATATCTAAATTTAAAATAGTTATTTCTACTTGGTACACAGGCTATTTTTATCATAATGAAATTTTTCTCCTTACATCTATTAATATTAATGTTTCCCTTGATAAAGTTTATATGTGTGTGTGTATGTTATTCTTTAGGGGTATATATATATATAATTTCCATTAGTAATTGTTTCAATACTTTTCTGTATTTTTATTTCAAATTATTTTCTTTTTATATTGATAATGCATCTCTTATAAGCAACTTTTAATTGACTTTTTAAATCTAGTCTGATAATAGACATCTTTTAATTTCAGTATTGGAGTGGTTTTATTTTAACTTAAATATTAATGAACATTTTGAATGTATATATTTTGTATTTGCTCTTTATATTTTCCATTTGTTTTATATTAATTTTGTCTTTTTTTTAAGTACCATCAATGCTATTTATAAGAATTGTATGTACCAAAACATTTACCTTATTTTGCTTATTTTTGTTGAGGCAAAACTGTATCTCAACAGAAAACGTGAAAAGTCTTCATTCTAACTTTGAGTTTTACTAACTTCACACAAATTTCAGGATTATGTTGGAACTATTAAATTGGTTATAAACTGCTTATTTTACTAGAATCATGTTTTAATTTTGTAATATTCTATTCTAAAATTCTTAAAGATAGATCCTATATGGAAACATTTCTTTCTCTTTCTCTTTGTATTCTAAAATATAGAAAATCACACACAAGTTTTGTAACTAAGTGAATTATTTTAATGTTAATAAACATTTTGTTATTAAGGTCAATAAATAGAACTTTAAACATTGCCTTCTTTGGCATGAAATATTTTTTTTTCAAATTCTAATTTCTATTAGCTTGTTAGTTCCTTGATCTTTTACTATTGTAGTTACCTGTTAGTTACGTGATCTTTTACAACTTTTACATGATCTTTTACTGTTTTTATTAGCTAACCTAGAAATTACAACATGAATTCTTGACTTATAAAATGTATTGTAAATTAATATTAATATCAATATTATTTAATATTTATTATTAATTTTTATTTAATTATTTAAATTAATATTAATTAATATTATGAATTTCCTTACTATTTAAGGACTTCAGAATATTTTAACTTCGCTTACCTCCATCCTTTCTTATGATTTCTTAGGCCATGCACACTGTATAATTTAATCCCTGGAAAACATTTCTTTGGTTCCATATTCAGTCTTTAGTCACTGACTTTTACCAAAATATTTACTTATTGCTTTACTTTTTAATGTTTCTTGCCAATACAGTTATTCAAGTAAAGCTTTAATAGCGTGTCTTTCTTATACTAACAAATTCTCACATTTTTTATTTTCCTAAATATGAATTTTCCTTGATTTTACTTTTGAGGAATATTTTTGGTAGAAAATGAATTTATTGCTGCCAGTTATTGTCTTACAGCTCTTTGGACTTACCTTTCCATTGTTTTCTATATTTATCTTTCCTGATAAAAAAAAATAGCTTTTAGTATTGTCCTTTTGGAGGTAGTATGTATTTTTGTTTGTTTTTATTTTTAATTAAAATGCCTATTTTAGGTAATTGGAGATTCACAGGCAGCTGTGAGAAATAATACAGAGCAGTCCCATGTACCCTTTACCTGGTTTCCCCCACAGGTCATATCTTTCAAAACACCGTTGAAACCAGGATACTGACATTGGTAAGGACAAGACACAAAACATTTCCAGCATGGTAAAACTACCTCATATCGCCATTTTATGGCCACACCCACTTTCCTGCCACATTTACCACTTACCTTTGTAACCTCTGGGACCTACTAATCTGTTCTCCACCTCTATAATTTTACTATAGTACAAATGCTATTTCAATGGAATCATACTTTATGCGAACTCTGGGGATTGGCTCTTTTACTCACTCAGAAAAATTCTTTGGAGATTCATCCAGGTTGTCACATACATCAGTTGCTTGTTTCTCTATATTACTGAAGGACATTCCACTTTATGAATTTACTACAGCTTGCTTAACTATTCATTCATTGTAGGACTTCTGAGTTGGTTCCACTCTAGCTCTATTATGAATAAAATTGCTACAAGTATTTTTGTACAGTTTGTTGTGTGAACACAAGACTTCCTATCTCTGGTTGAAATGTTCCAGTGCAGTTGCTGGATGATACGGTAGTTGCATGGTCAGTTTATTGTGAGATTGCCAAAATATATTCTAGAATAGCAGTACTGTTTTACACTTTCACCAGCGATATAGAAATAATCTAATTTCTCAGCATCTTACCAGCATTTAGTGAAGTTTAGCTCTTACGATAGGCATGTAGTGATTTCTTATTGTAGCTTTAATTTCTATTTACCTAATTACTAATAATTTTGAATATCTTTTCATATGATTGCTATTTATATATCCTTTTCAGTAAATGTCTGCTTATGTCTTTTGCCTATTTTCAAATTTGATTTTTTTTTTTTTTTAATGCTGAGTTTTTTGAGGGGTGGCTTTTTTTTTTGTTTTGTTTTTGTTTTTGTTTTTTTGTTTTGAGATATAGTATCATTCTATTGTCTGGGCAAGAGTGCAGTGGCATCATCATAGCTCACTGCAACCTCAAACTCCGGGGCTCAAGCAATTCTCCTGTCTCAGTTCCCTGAGTAGGCAGGACTACAGGCATGTGCCACTAAGCTGAGCTAATTTTTATATTTTTTGTAGAGATGGGGTCTTGCTTTTTAGAACCAGCATCACTCAATTACCATTCATGTGTCACTCCCTAAGATCCTCCAAAGTAAGCTAGGAAAGTTCCTCCTCCTCAATCTAGTCTATAAGTTTCATTAAGCAGGAACATTCACTATTTCCTCTTCACTTAATCAAGGGCTGTACATGAAGCATTCAGTATAACTTTATTGGCAGGAAGAACACAGTATTCATGAATGAATTCATTTTTCTAAGTTATATTTGGGATCCAGAGAAAGTTTATTTTCTATGATTCTCAAAAAATTCATTTGGTACTATAAAGTCATTTTCATTGAGCACAAAAATTGCACTGGGGGATTTGGAGAATTATACCTAAGAATAATATAAATAAAGCTACTTGGTTTTTCTTCCCTTCAGATGATAGGAAGTAAACAATTAACTTACCTGGCCAGGCTTAGAATTTTCACAGACAACAATATCATATTCCCTGGCAAGTTCGGGTGGATTGTCATTGACATCCAGAACTCTAATACCCACTGTGACATGGCTCAGCAAACCAGGATTATCTACAAAACACACAGGGATATATTTAGTATTTCCATGCACACTTTAGAAGCTTGGTTTAAAACAAATCTCCTTAATACTGTAACTTGCCACCAGTTCCATATGCTGTAGCAGGACTTCTGGCAAAAGACAACTTTATGATGGCACTCTTTGCTAGAACTCATTAACTTACAGAAAAATGAAAAATGAACACCAAGGCATGACATGAATGCCAAAGTGATATTCTGTCACATCAAGGAAATTACATGTTATTCAGGAACTGGAGTGGGAGAAAGTTGTCAGAATTCATTGTATGCTGTCAGAGTCTAAGAAATGAACAATTAGTTTCATTATTAATCTAAGAAAAGCACCGCAGTTGATGAAAAATGTAATTTTTAAAAAGTCCATTTTAAATCTAAATAAAATCAAAGATTATAATAGAAAGTAAATTTATTTACACAAAGGATCATTTTCTTCTTATAGGAGAATATATGAAGTGTGTGACAGTAAGCCATACCACACTTGGGGAAAAATAAAGAACAATTTAAATTAGAATTTAGGACAGAATTCACATACAACTCTGATATATAGATATCAAAATTTATTCTCTACTTTAAAATATGCCTTAAACTCAATCTTACCATTTTTTGGTAAGTGAATTAATTCTGAGATATGAGGCAAAGGCAAATGTTTGGTTCATTTTACATGTCAAAGTTAGAGATTAAGAATACATGATGAAAAATTTAAATTTTTTTCTCTCTCTCCCTGCCTTGCTCATTGCTAAGGTTGTCTGTCATCCTCTGAAAATAATTCAAATATAAAATTATAACAACGCAATAATACATTAAGGAATAAGAGTAGTGAAAAAGCACATAAAATTTATAGAAATTTATCACAGCACAACAGTAAAAAGAAAATACTATCCATTTTAGCCTAAACAAAATAAAAGTAAACTGATTTTGCTGATGTGTTAAAAAAAATCTTAAACAATTTAGTTACTGGAATGCTTATTTAGTTCAGGAATAAAATAAGGAAGGAAGGAAGGGAGAGATGGATGGATGGATGGAGAAAGCCGGGTAGGGAGAGAGGAAGGAAATTCCGAGCTCAGGCTGTCCTCTGAAACTGGAATGTCCTTGCACCCATTCCACACGTGGGCACAGGAAACTAAATCCTCTGGGTGGAAACAGAATATTTCCATTTTGACCCAGTGTTATTTTATATCCCTAATGCACAAACACTATTCCATATCTTAATGATTAAAAACACAGCATTTGGGATCAGACAAATACCAGTTTTGTCTGTGGAGCTACTACCATTCTGTGTCCTGTGAGAAGCTGTAGTTAATCTACTTAATCCCACCTTCTGGAGCCTGTGACTCATCACACACAGGGCATGCAGTGTGGGGACAACTATAGGAGGTACGGTAAAGAGTTATGAAAAGCAGAATGTGAGAGTAAGTGTAATGCGATTACTGGTGCAAATTGAATACTGCTTTCTGTTTACTAAAAGTGGGATAATGGATAAAAATGTAGCTTTACTGCCAGATAATTATTGTTGAAAACCACTTGCAGCTTTGTAGCCACTAATAGCCTACCAGCATGCATTCTTGTATGTTCTATTCAATCTTGATATTAGATAATTCTATATTTGTGAACTAGCAAGTTCCTGGGGATCTCTACCTGTTATTTCCCACAGTTCTTGGGTTAGTATGTTACACTTTGCATGTCAGTCACTTTACCAATAACATGTAAACATATTCATGTGCATTACAAACATTTTGCTAAGGCTAAAATTGAGTAATTCCTTACGTTCTGAATGAAATATTTGTTATTATTATTATTGTTTTTATTTTCATGCCTCATGTCTAGAAATTAATTTTCATAATTTCTTCACCTTGGTAAAATTCAATTCCTGTCAATATAAAATGACCCTCTTATCACCACAACAGTTTTTTTTTGTTTGTTTGTTTTAAAGCATATGCTGTATGATACTAATAAAGTTCTGCCTGATTTCTTTTGGTTACAATCATCAATTACTTATCCTATTTTTTATTTTGAGAGTTTATCTTTATATCACATGTATTCCTATTATAAGTACCATAGAGATGATTGTTTTAATTCCATTCCAGTATGGTATTGTTTTAAACAGAAGAGTTTATTCAGTTTATACCATAGTGGTTACAAATACATATTATTGCTACTTTGTAGTATGCTTCAAGTTTGTCTTAATTTTCTTATATTATCCCATCTAATTTTAGATTGTTAAGGTTTTATTTTTATTTCATTCTCCTGCTAATAATTTAAAATCTGTATACTAAATTTCTTTTATTTATTATCCCAGAAATGTTAACATGAATGTGTAACTTAGGAAAATCTAAGTGCAATCAACATCTGTACTCTTGTCCTGGTCATTACAATATGGGTTAAATGCTTTAACTCCAATCAAGTTTCTTCCAAATTTATGCTTATCAGTTGTTATTCTTGCTGCTGTTGCCCTTTTAGTAACTTGTCAAATTTGACAGGACAATAACTCAAGATAGGTCTGAAGTCTAAAATTGAGGTGCCCCACAATTCAATGAATAGAGAAATAAGAAGGAACTAAGCAGCACACTGAGGAAGAAAGAATAAACAAAATGTGTCCTTAAGCCAAAGAAAGAATGTGTTTTTTGAAGGAGTCGTCAATTACGCTAAATGTTGAGAAAATGGAGGAATGAGAATTACGCTTTGGATTTTGCAGTATGGAAGACAAGAATAATTGTGGTGAAGCAGTGAAGTCAAGAATCTTCTTAGAGTAGGTTTGAAAGAGCATAGAAAAAGAGAAAGTGCAGACTGTGAATATAGTCAATCTTTCAAGGCGTTTTTCAGTAAAGTGTATGGAATAATAGAACTGTGCTTCGAGGGGAATGCTCAATCAAGGGTTTTCCATCTTTGCTTTGCTTGAATTAATTTTGTTTTCAGATAGATAGGAAGTAAAGCATGTTTTTGAGGACAAGAAAGTTATGCATTAGACAGGGGAAAATGAGGATGCAGCAAAGAGGAAGCATGATTAATAGAGCAATATCTCAGAGTGAACAAGAAAGGACAGGGTGCAGGCACATGTGCTGGGGTGGTCACAGGCTTGGCATGGAGGGTTTACTCATGGTAACCTGAAGGAAAATAGATTTATGGGTTCTAATGCCCACAGTTCTAGTTAGATTGGAAGATATGATGACAGGAAAATATGAAAAGCCTTTACGATTGTTCTTATTTTATAAGTTATTAGAGAAGCAAAATTATCTGATACAGTATATGAAAGGAAATTGGAAGAGGTATTGGAAATTTAAGGAGAGCAAAACCTATAAAATAAATATATAACAGCACTGTATAAAATTGCTTGAGCTATTTGAGTTTCTTTTTAATAAACAAACTTGTTCTAATTTTTCTAGAATATGATTCCAAGCCTGGGATATTGAAATTAGTAAGTCATCAAACATATCAACATATTATGGACACATCAACAAATAGAATGTAGTATATATTGTAATTGTCTCAACAAACTGCTAACTACTCCTCATTGTGTAGAACCTCATAGGTTTGAATGAAGTTGACTACAAGTCATAATAAAAATATGGGCATTGATGGCCCTGAGCCAATGTAGATAACCGTTACCTCCTGCCACTATAATTATTCCAATTGTGGAGAAATTTCATGTATTAAATATTATTTTTAAAGATAGTGAAAGGAAAATAGTTCAAAAATAACCCAAAGCAGGATCAAATGGTAGATCTACTTGTATCGCTTTCAGGTATCTCCATATTGTTTTCCACAGGGTTTGCACTAGTTTGCAGTCCCACCAGCAATAAAGTTTTAAAAAGTGATTTTAAATTTTTAAAATAAAAAGCAGCTAAAACTACTTTCTTATGGATGAGTTTTATATTAAAAGTATTCAGATAATAAGTGTCAACGGCAAATAGCTCTGTAGAGCATTTAATCCCCCATACCATACTACCCACTATGTATAAATCTGGTTTTGATGCATCGGGTTTCCTTAAAGGGCTGTGCATCACTAATTCGAACAAAGCCACAAGTATCCCACACTAGGGACCTCCTTTTCCCACCATTGTCAGTCTCTGAGTAGAACAGGAAACACACATACTCCACAAATAGCAGAGGATGCAAAACCAGCAAATAATCTAAGTACTTCATAGACCCAAGGGAAATTTTTTTGACCCTAGATTTCTATGTCCAGATGAACTATCAAGCCATTGTGAGAGCAGAGAAAAATTTTAGACAAGCCAAGATTTAAAAAAAAAAAAAAAAAGCTATTTCCCAAGTACTGGGTGACCATACAATTCATCATCCAAGCCAGGATCTTTTGAGAGTTAAATGAAATCTATTAATATTATGTCAGGACAATAGGTATAAACCGAGATGTTCCCATGTACTCTCTGAAAAAGATTACTTGAGGATATATCACAGAAAAATAAAAAGCAGCCCAAAAAAGCAGAATGGAATCCAAAAACCAGAGGCACTAATCCAGTAAAGTAAATGGAGTAAAATAAATGGAAATCTCAAGATGACAGAAGGGAAACAGCCTTAGAAAGAAAAAAATCAGTACAAATTAGAATATCTAATAATAGTACAACTAAAAAGCTGGAATATCTTAGTACTATGGAGAAATAGCAGATGTTTCCTCTTTCCATAAAGAAAATAAAACAAATAGAAACACAAGGTAAAACCAAAAGCTCGACAAGAAAGTTATACCCCAAACTGATATGACAGAATTCTGAAGAACTGTCGGAACACAGGATAATCTATTTGACCTCAAAGCTCAGGACACTCCTTGAGAAGTGACACAGGTTTAGTGATAGAACATGACACCTATTTATAATCACACTACCATTTTTTTGTTGCAGATAATAAATACCACCAGAACATTTCAAACATTTGTACTAGTTTTCATTCACTGTGGTCTTGATTATGTTCAATTTATTTCTTAAGCATGTTTAAATTAGCACGTATTTTATTCTACCTCTGCAATATCTGCCCAATATATGTTTCCTACACACAAAACTATAAGTTTAGGGGGAGTCCAGTCTCCATCATATGGTTTTTTGCACATTTCATCACCAGGCATATAGCAGGTGGTCCCCCAAAACTTCGCATTATCTGAAATGAAGAAGGCAGAGCAATCAACACAGGTCAAGACCTGGAACAAATGTTTTTTTTAAAACATCCAAATTACACTGTCATCTGAGAATTTTATTATATCAGATGAGACTTGAAATAAATTGTACATCATGCCTGGAATAAGAATTTTAATACCATAGTATGTGTGCTAATGGAAGTGTTTCATTTGTACTGAGAGAAGGCAGAAGAAGGCAGGAGGTCTCAAATATGTTGGTGAAGGACCTCCAGCTCCCAAGGGCATAAAAGAGAGGTAAAGTAAACTAACACTTTGAGTTCATATCACCCCGTATTCTTTTCAAAATGCTTCCATGTGCAGCATCTCATTATTTAACTGTGACATAAAGGGGGCAAGTAGGATTGTCCCCATTTCACACACAAAGAAATGACTGACCTAATATCACATCTAGTTTGTGGTGAGATGGGCCTGCACCAATTTTTGCCACTTTTTCATTGTATAGATAAGGACTTTGAATCCCAGAAAAATCAAATAACTTAAACAGCATCACACTAAGCAAACAAATTATTGACTGAATGGCTGAAAGAATGAATGAAAATACATCTGCTTGAGATAAGACCAAATCTAGGCATGCTTGAGAGAAACATTTTCTGATTTTTTTAATCATAGCTGCAGACCCTCTCCTTACTAATGATTCACCCATTTAAAGCACACACATAATTCTTATTCATAGACTAAGCTACTACACCTAGAAGGGTCTTCACTTCCTTATACCTGAGGAGCAGGTGATTTGTTGAAGACAATTAATGTAAATCAGGAACCCAAATCCAGAGATTCCCAACTCTGAGGCCAACATTCTTTCCGACATATCATGATGTTTTTCACTGATGTTATCTTAGAAAGGAAGATACCAAGTGTGAGCTCAGTTGCTTCACGCCAAAATCCTGAGGAAGTCTAAGAAAAAAAGGATCATACACCCTATTCTTAGGCAGGAGATCACCTGCCAGCAGGGAGAGGTTCAAATTTTATGGAAACTCTGGGTATTGTGAAGACCAACCACATGCCCTGCGGTAACGTGGGCTCCTCAGCCCTGAGAAATAACAGTGGAAATGCATCTGGAGGTATGTGCCCCATCCTGGAAGCCCCAACACTGAGCTTCTGCCAGACTGAGCTGCTTCCCTCTGGAAGGTTCCAACCCAAAAGGAAGACCCCCTCAGAACCAGGGTTGGTGATTCCATCTCCCTTGCTATACCTAGCATTTACTATGGCAGGGCCCAAAGCAAGATTTTAGAGGAGAATGGAAAAAATTCCTGATTTGGCATGATGGTTAATTTTATGTGTCAACTTAACTGAGCCATGAGGTGCCCAGATATTTGATTAAACATTATTCTGGCTGTGTCTGTGAGGGTGTTTCTGGATGAGATTAACATTTGAATTAGTAGACTGAGTTAAGCAAGTTGTCTTCCCCAGTGTGGGTGGGCATCCTCCAATCAATGAAGGCTTACGTAGAACACTATTCTGAGTAAGAAGGAATTCCTTCTTTCTGCCTGCCTTTGAGCTGGGACATCAGTCTTCTCCTGTCTGCAGACCTGACCTTGATCTGAAATTTACACCATCAGCCCTCTTGGTTCTCAGACTCTAGGCCTCAGTCTAGAACTATGCCATTGGCCCTCCTGGGTCTCCAGCTGGCCATCTACAGATCTTGGGCTTCTAAGCCACCATAACTGCATAAGCCAATTCCACACATACTATTGGTTCCGTTTCTCTAGGAAATTCAAAGTAACACACTTAGAAATAACTAAGGTATCTTAGCTGGGGTTCCTCCAGAAACATATCCTGAAAGAAAGATTTGAATTTAAGTAGTTTATGTGGGGTATGATCCTGATCCCAGGAAACACTGACAGGAGAATGGGGGAATGAAATAGGGATGGAAGGCAGACAACAAAGCAAGCGAGTTACCATGGTAGCCACTGGGGCTTCATCCCCCTGAGAACTCTCGGAAACAGAGTAGGAAACAAGCCTCAGCATTAGCCCACTCCAAAGGTCAAGGGAGCTCAGCCATTGAAAGCTGACTGCTCCCTACTCCCTGACAGGCATCAGTTTCCTGACTCTTTCCAGCCTTCACCTTGGATAATCAAAGCCAGCTCCAGTGGTCAGAAAAAGCTGCTGTGTAAACAGTCCCTGGTGCTGGTGGCCGAGAGTCAGGCCAGTATGCAGGGAATCGGAAAGCGCTCAGGAATATGGGTAAGGTACCAACAGATCCTCTACAAAAGAAGACACTCACCCTACACCATCTCCCGTCTAGGCATACAATGAAAACTAACATTCTCAACCAACAAAACAGCCTATTGTGCTAGACCCTTTATGTACCATCTCTAAGATTCACAAGTACCCTATGTGTCTGGATTTTACCCTGATTTTACTGCCAGTGAAACTAAGCCTTGGAGACGTGTTCAAGGTTGCTCTTGCTTGGGACCTTCTCATAACAGAGAAGACATTTATTAGAGCTTTAAGATATCTTCTCAACAAAAGTTTGCTTTCAAGCATGAATAATACTGAAAGCAACACAGTGAGATGAGCAAGTCTTTGGCCTCTAAAAACACCCTCCTCTGTCACCAGCACCCTGGCAAAACAAGTTTCCCTGTATCCCCAGTTTCAAGGTCTCAAAACTCTTATTGTCAACAAGTTCCCCCACTATGTGTAATCACATTCAGATATGGCAGCTTGAGCCGCTTTTCTAGTCTTGAGAAATAAATGTTCAACTCAGTAATTGCTGTTCATCTCCCACTGAGAACAAATTTTAAAAAGAAAAAGTTAATTTCTTATGCAGCAGGTGTAATCTTTAACCTAGTCTAACTATTTGAATGAGAAACTGCCTACCTCTCCATAGATGTCAAAAAGGCTCTTAAGAGGACTCAGTCAGGCGTGTGGGACCTGAGAACCTGTCAGAGACAGCTTGTTATGTCCCCGCGGTGCAGACCTGGAGGCAGCAAGAGCAGGCCAGATCCTTCCCAATTTCTAAGGCACTCATTGTGTATCAAGGCAGTTTTATGTATTTAAGAAAGTGTTTATTATGTTCAACTCCATGAGCTTCTATTGGCTGACCACCACACACAAGAGAAAGCATAAAGGAAGAAAATGCAGAAGAGACGGGAGAACCAACCCTGAGCCTCACTTCTACCTACATCTATTTGTAGAGTCTTAGTTCCGCCACTAATGGGTTGAATATCCAACCACTGAATGAACATACTGGTACAAAACATCTCCCTTTTTTCACACTTTTCAGGAAAGATGAAACAATCAACCCCCACCCCCAGTACTGAACTGCCCTGTTGCCGATGAATTTTTCATCCATGGGTCGTATTACAACTCCTCACACCATGCACTCACAAGCTACTTCTCATCTTCTCTCCTTGGAACAATTCCTGGTGCAGCATTTTTTCGGTATTTCGTCCTATTTATTTTCATTTCTTTCCCAGGGCAACACTCCCTCTAGTGTCTACATAGGGTTCTCAGGTTCCACTCTTGGTACATAGGGTGAAGGCAAAAGGGGAACTCAAGCCTGCAACTCGGGGAGTATAGATCACTATAAAATAATTAACAGACTTTGTGAGCATGATAATCCTAGGAAAGAGGCTGTAGATATTCTGCAGATAGCTCTAGCCACGAATATTCCCATTTTACTCCAGGCACAAAGACAAGGAAGGAGATCTGGAGAAGAAAAATGGAACATCAAGGTCCATCCCGTGACTTCAATGTAGATGAGTCTTTGGCACAACGGGCTCTGCTTACCAACTAGCCCAGAAGCCCAGGGTTCTCCGGTTTTCTTAAAGCTACACGCTTCATGCACTTCCTTCAAGAAGTCACCCATAATTAGCTGTGAGTTGTCATCACAGATGCCCAAGAGAAGCTATTCTGCATCTTTCTGAATCCTTTAACCCACCATACAATGAAAGCCTTGAAAAACTATTCAACTTAGTCATTGTTAATTAGTGTGATCTTTAACCTGATTCTAACCAATCTGATGCTAACAACTTCTACCACAAATTTTGAGTATGAGTTTCAAGAATCCAGGTCCACAAGCATTCACTTCTAGATCCTTTTCACTGTGTACCTTAGCACTACACAAAAGATAGATATCACAAAACCTTGTCTGACTGAGGACATGGAATATGGGAGGTGACTGAAATGAGCTTCCTGTTGAGGACTGGATTCCAGCCAAGGCTTGGCCATCATCTCACGGGGAAACTTCAGGCAGGTAACTCCATTTCATCTGCATCAATATTTCTATCTGAAAATGAAGGAAAAGCCCCTTCCAGATAGGAAAATAACAACTACCCCAACTAAAAAATATCTCGAGGTCTTGCTATGTATATGTCAAACACTTCTTTTAGGCCTGGTACAATCTCAATACTTACAAGAGCCCAAGGTCAGAAGTACTGTATCATCATTCCCTCTTTTCAGAAAAAGAAATAGCAAAAACAAGGTAAGAATTTGCCCAGGGTCACATAGCTATTAAGAGACAGAGGCAGAATTTGATCCCAGGCACCTGGCTCCAGGATCCATGATCCTATTTAGTATGCAGCCTTGTTCCATGTTCCCAGTACATCCGTTCTCAATAAATCCTAAAGAGGATGACATTCAGGATGAAAAACTTCCCTAAGTGTGAATTCACACGAGTCGTATCACATATCCACATTAAATAATTCCACGATCCACAACTGTATAGGATCCTTTATTGTCCTACATAGCTTTATTTCCATTCTCTCCCCTAAACTAGTTTTTTTCCAAGCGGGTGCCATGTAGCAGGCCCCTACTCAGCCACGGACACAGTTTTACTGACCAATAGCCCTGAATGTCTGGCTGGCTGCACTGCAGATCCTTCTTACCTCAACCAAGTAGGAATGTTCTCCTCTGCTTCCCAGCATGCACTTAATAGCAGAAGGCTATGTGCAATCCTGAAGTTCTTAGACTCCATTGCTTTCTTTCAAATTTACTATAGCATATTTATTAGTGTACTATAAAGAACAGCATTTCCATAAATAATTAAACCCAAACTACACTGATCAAAATAAATGTGCAAAATGTTCCCAGTGATGCAACCAGGCTTGATTCACTCAGTAACTCAAATCACAAGGTGACTCACAAGAGGCCTCCCTTAACAACAGTTAGTGAGATACAGCATTAACAAGCTTGCTACTTTATTGTCTGCAGCCCCTCTGGTGGGTGGGCGGGGTGGCTGTAGAGCATAGCTCCAGCACAGGAAGGAAGAATGTATTCCTAAATCTCCCTTGGTAGCGTCATATATACCCACCCTAGGCCTCAGGCTACCCTACCTATAAAATGGGCAGCACCCTACCTCACCTGAGTGAAAGTACAAAAAACCTCTTGGAAAGAAAACGCTCTGTTAACCCTAGAAGAAAGGAGAAAGATGAATGTGAATAGGGGATGGCTATTCCGAGAGAAAAGGACAGGTTGGATCCAGGCTGTAGGGTGCCATGCTTCTGACTGAGCCTCACCCCCCTCACCTCTGTGCTGGGTGATCTGATGGAGACAATTCCCAAGTGCACTTCCTTGATATTCTGTGAGTCTAAGATGCCCATAGCATCTCCTCCAGTGATCATCTCTCCTCTGAGCTCACAGCCTGAAATGATCACTTGACAATTAACCACATATCATCCCGTGGCATCTGTCTCGTTGCCATGTGTTATTTAACTTTACAGAAGAGCAGTCTCACATGCAAAGCATGTTGGTGGGACCGCGAGGCAAATGTTCTCATATCCTTCTTTGTCTCCCCTCCGTCACACCCTTACCAACCCCACAGTGCCCAGAACAATGCCACACACACAGGAAACACTCAGCAAACAGGTGAAGATTTTGTGTGAGTGTCCATCTAATCTCTGAAGTCCATGAGAAGAAGCCAGGATTGTTGAGGAGTCTTTATTTCTATCCTCTTACTAAATGGAGTAGAGATTCCTCTGAATCTTAGGTTACAATTCATATATGAAATAATAGACTCCCCTCCCCTTCCCTCCCCCCTGGAGCTGAGGCATGGTCCCGTCTCCCAGGTCAGGTCAGCATTACTGAGCTCTGTGTGACACTGTGCCACATGTTGCAAGGAACACATGAGAAAAGCAGAACTCAGACTTGGTGGTGATAAGAGGTCAGGGTGCTGTCTTAATTATTTCATTCCTCACCCTCAAAACACTCATCAAATAATACAAGATTAAAGTAACCAAGTACTAAACTATGTATGATCAAATGAGTGGTACAGCATACAAATTCTGTAAACAACTAAGAAAAAAAGGAAATAAATTCTTCTAAGGAAAATTTCATAGAGCCACTGGCTCTGAACCTTAAACAGAGCTATGAGTGCATTTTACTAGAGGAAGAAAGGTCTCCCAAGTGGAGGAGATCACAAGAGCAAAGGCTTGGAGTCAACTGGGACAATAAAGAGGCTGCCTTGGCCAGAGCAGAGGAGATGATCAGGGAATATTCAAATTCAAAGTTGGACATACGCAGTGAAGGGCCTTGAATGCCAGGATAATGGACTTTGGATTTGAATTCAAGAAGCTAAAGGCACTCAAGCTGGAATGTAAACATACTGGATGAAATACTCCTGGTTATAGTGGCTGTCAAGTTACAAAATCTTTGATATCCCAGGCAACAGTAATTTCTAATATCTTTGTAGCCTCTTCTTGTTGAGACTTGAGACTGCCATTCATTCACTCACTTAGCCAAACATTGTCAAGTACCTACTATGTGTGAGGCAGAGCTCCCGCATCCCCACTGACTATCAACAAAGTCAGCACCCCAGCCAGATCCCTCTCTCAGTCATCCACAATGCCAGGGGAATAAACATGGCTAGCCCATTTGATTCATCCAACAGAACCACTTCTACTCACCAAAAGTGGCCCACCAGGCACTTGCATCTGTATTTTCCACCTCCTCTCCACAAGGCCTCTTTTCTCCCTAAACTTACTACAGAATTAATCATTTTTTGACATTTTCTCCCTAGAAGAGAAGTGTCTCAAGCCATCCAACCGGCCAACAGAAGGCAGAAAGCAGGAACTTAACAGGTAGGTCATGCCACAGGCCTCAGGTGACTTGGCCAACGTGTACTTAGCCTTGGCTAAACCACTGGCCTTCAGACAAACCTTCCAATCTCAGGGTGTCAGTCTGGCTTTGTCACACCTCTCTGCTCCTTATGGGATGATTCAGGACTCACAGATCATCTAGTTTCAGAATTCCTCCAATGACAACAGATTTCCCCAGCCCCAGGAAAAAGCAAAGCTCTCCCTTCTGCCCCTGAGCCCTCCTACCACTGGAGCCATCAACTCTCCTTTTCTTAAACCCAATGCAAATGGAAAGGCCACTTCCCAGCATTCCTTCTTTGCCAACTACAAAGCAAGTTCCAAGCACTGCATTTCTGCAATCACTAAATCAGACCTCCCATTTAAAGAGTTTGCAACTTCTTCTCACCTTGGAAATCACTGCAGAGTCTGAGAAGCAAATGACACCCTATAACCCAGCCATCAGAGAAATCACAGAGCAGACAAATAGCCTGCACCCAGCCCCTCCTCTTCTCACTGTGCCCTAGGCTGACAGTGACCAGGAGCAATTAGTGATGTTATGTCCCGATGCATTTCCCAGCTACATCTCAACTGAGATGGCTCCCCTTGTAATATTAATTAACATCCCCACTTTTTTTGGCAAACCCCTGAAGAATGGCTTCTGTGGCAGGCTTTTTTTATTAAGCCTACAAGAAGGCAAAACGCATTAAGATACTGTGACACAAAAACTATGAGTGGGGACAATGAAGGCAAGGCAATCCAGCCAAAAGCTATTTGAAAAATCTGTTTGGGAGCCACAATTAGATGCTCCAGTGAGTGAAATACAATTAATCTGATAAAATCTGTCACTATTTTGCACATTAGGAGTAAATATTTTAGAACACAGTCCAGCTGAATTAGTTAAGGTTAGGAAATCTTGCCTGGGAGCATCTCTGTGTTGCACCTTCTAGTGTGCTTATGGAAGGGTAATCTGGCAGGGACTGGGAATTATCAGCATCTCCCCGTTTCTCTTCACTAAGATGCAGTGTTGGGCACATTAATTGAAAACTACCTGGCAAGTATTCCAAGCAGACACACTGCAGGGGCAGCAGCCTGCAAATTGCTTTCACCATGAGTGAGCTGCTGGAAAGGAACAGGGACCAGTCTTGGAGAGAATGCAGCACTGGAAATGGGGGATCCCCATGAAGGGTTAACCCCAGGAGGAAGGGGTGTGCAGAAGCAGACTGTGCCTTCACAACTCTCCAGAGCCATTTGCCAACTCACTGAGCAAGCAGAGAGGCTTCTTCCTTCATTTCAAGGAAAAGGACAGAATAATGTGTTTTTCTGTTTCCCTGTGAGCCACGGGGTCTGGGCTCCCTCTGGGTGTTTGTGAAACACTCTCTAACCCATTAATCACCAGGATCCCAGCTGGAGAAAACTGGAGCGAAAGAACGGCAAATTGCTCCTACAGAGCAGAGGCTCCAAGGCCAAGTCCCCTCACCTCTCACCCAGAACACCTGGCAGGGCAACATGGTCAGAGGTGGGACCCAAACCCCACCTCCCTCCTGACTCCTTCTGCCTCAGACTTGCTGGGCACCTCCTCCCTTGCCCCTCAAGCCATCTCTACTCCATCTGGGACCAAAAGTAAATACCTGCTCTAAGCCTTGGATCTTAAGCCCCGGCACACATGCTGGACCAATGGGGTGGTTGGGCGGGAGGCCCTTCTCCTACATGCCTGGCCCCACATCCCTGATTGTAAACCTGCCAGAGTAGCATTCAGTTTTCAGTTATATAGGGCTAGTGAAAACTGTCCCCCAAAGGGAATTCATGTCAAGTAATCAGGTTCACCGAAGGCACTTTAAAGAATAGCAAGAAAACCCATGTAGTGTTAAAACTGAAACTGGTGGTCTCCTGAAGAAGGACATGGTTAAGACTTCAGAAGCCAGTAGAAAAGATGGAATTCTCTGTCCATGTCAAATGAGCCTGGGTCTGCCTTGCGGGCATCTCCCTTCACTTTGAAACCAATAATGAAATCAAAGTTTCATCATCCCCATCACTCCTCACCTTGGCTTTTACTTATAGCACCTTCTTTTCCTGTCATCAGGAAAGGAGGAGAGGAGAAAACACCAACTGCGTAATGTTGCTGAAAGTGGTTTCCCAGTTACTCTCAGTGGCGTTGTTTCCTTAAAGTCTCTCAAAGACAGGGCCATGTTAACATGTTTCTCAATCTTCTTTAAAGAGTATCACAGACCTGGTCATCAAGGATGTCTCTCTTTGTGGTACTGCCTACAAAATGTGGTCAAAAGAGGCAGGTTTAGCCTAGGGGCTAAAGAGGCAGTCCCTCTCTGGATTGGAGAGAGGGGACAGTATACAATACCCACCTATGCTGCCTTGCCCTTGCTTGGACAGTAAAGCTGGCCAAGAGCACAAGCAATACATCCCTGGGGGCTGGTCATGGATTGCCTCAGTCTCATCACTGTCACCAAGGACTCCAAGCCCAGCTGGTCTAGTGCCCAGGCTCTTTTGGCCTCTTTGGACGGACAAGTTATTTCCCCAGGGAACATGGGCCAGACGTGCCCCTCACTTTCTCTGCTGCACCACTGCATTGAAGATGGGCAGAGAAAGCCATGCACATTTAACTACTATTTGCAGGAAGCATTTTCTCTAGAGTCCCATCTTCAGGGGCCTTGTGAACACCCTAAAATAAAAGCAGAGACATAAGAAAACTCTTCAGGCAGGGTGAATTTATATTGCCCAAATATGGCATTAATAAAGTCATAGATTTGTGAGGACATCATCTCCTCCTCCTAGGATACATTTACTTCTACACATCCTATCCATCTGCCTAACCAAATAAGAACCCAAACACACACACACACACACACACACACACACACACACACACGTCCTAATTATCAAACTAAAATGAAGTTGGGATTCATAACCCCTGCTGTCAGAGAATTACCTCCCATCCCTCCCACCCACACACACATACATCTAAGTCCTCTGGGGATTCCTAAATCTTATGTCACCCATCCTGCAAAAGGACACGCTGCCCACCCCGCCCCCAAACAGAGCTGTTCAGCCCAAGGCTGGGGGCGTCTTTATGGAAAGCAGATGAAGCCCACCACCGCGCAGCTTTGGAGCTTGACTCCAACTCGTCCTTTGAACCCAGCATCTGTCACCCAGGCTGGGCTGCCCACGCTGTGTTGTGTATCATTAAGAACCAGGAAATCCGCACTTTTGGGATTGCCTATGTGCTGCGCTCTGCGAACCCCTAGCTTTCCTGTTTTTACAACGCAATCCTGAACATCCCCAGGCTCTTAAAATAAGGCGTAAATTTCCCAGGGAAATCTTTTCAAATGCCGGTCATTAAAAGAAATACAAAAGGTGGTGCGTATGCATTCCCAGTGAATTTCCCAAAGCTGCTTGTGTATACATCCATCACCCTCTGCCTGGAGCTCGTACTCTAGCCAAAACCAGGTTCTAATCTGAACCGGAGAGCCATAAAAGACGAAAGGATTCTGCAAAGCTGGCCGAAGTAGCGACAGCGGGAGGGAGGGAAGTGAGAAAGATCTGGGAGCCGGTCCCTAGCCTTTCCTTCTCTGGGCTGCACAGCTGCTGAGTGCCGGCGAGGTGGCGGGAGTCCCTCCCGGCACGCTCTGCGGGCCGCTGCAGCTGCCGGGCCAGGGCCAGGCGATGCTCAGAGCCGGGCGCGCCCGGAGCGCCTGAGTCGCCGGAGCGGGCTCATCGGCGCCACCTCTCGGTGCATCAGCGTCCGAGAGAACCTGGCGGCGGGGAAAGGGGTGGAGAGGTGCGCAGAAAGCACAGGGACTCAACTCCACTCAGCGAGCTGTTTGTGGCGCAGGACGCAGTGGCAGAGAGGAGAGTTTTCTGCTCCGCGACTTATGTGTGCTTCTGCATGAGAAAGGGCGAGCGGTGTGGAATGGGTGTTGAATTTCGCTGCGCACTTTAAACTTTTTTACTGTCTCTGCTGCAGCTTTCCAGAGCAGCTGCCTGGGCTTCCAAGGAGGAACCCGGGTTACCTGAAGGCTAAGGCTTGGGCCCACTTGGCCCAGCCTCCCACCTGGGCTGCCAGACCATGCGCCTGAAACGGAGAGCAGCGACCCTGACGTGAGCAGGAGTCTGGGAGTCCCAGTGGCCTCAATCTCCCGGGTTCCCTTTCGCGTGACAGGAGCGGGGATGTGGGGGGAGCCCAAGCAGTCCCAGGAATCCGCCTGTCTGTCCAGCGGCTCCCTCCCCAAATCAGCCCTTGTCCTCATCCATGAATTCAACACCCCCCAAACTGGAAAACTGATTCTCCAAGCGGAGTAGGGGAGAAAGCGACCACAGTTAATCCCCATCTTTAAGAAACCCCTTCCTCTTCTCCCCTCCGGGCGGCCCCAATCCTAGGGTCTCCAGTAAACAAACGCACACATCATCCTACAACAAACTCCGTTAACCTGTTGGGGGCGTTGGGGGAGCTAGACAAACCTGTTCTCTCTAAAAGTCGAGGCGCCCCCCGCTCTCTGCCTCGACCCCCGAGCAACTATCTGTCCCTCGCTCCCATCGCCAATTCCCCCTTGCTGTCAGGATCCGGCACCGGGTGGGTACTCACGCTGCTGTTGTGTCCCGACCAGTGCACCATGGCTTGGTTGTGGGCCGAGTCCCCGGTCAGCGCGAATGAGGTGCTGGGCAGCCGGAGCTCTTCAGCCGCCAAGCCCGCAGCCCGCGGAGCCTTCATCTCTTCCCGGGAACCCTTGGCCAGAGCGCGGCTTCCTTTAGAACCATCGGCCGGGGCAGTCGCCCGGGTGTCCCCGCGCTCCAGGGCGCTGGGGGGCTGCGCCCGGCGACTCCTCCTCGCTCCGCTAGGCTTGCCAGGAGCTGGGATGCCCTGGCCCCGGCGCGCGCTTGCCAGCGACGTCTCTCCGGCTTTAACCTGCATCTCCCCGCCGCTGCCGCCGCCCTGCTGGGGCAGCAGCTCTCGTCCCGGCCGGCGCCCCAGCGCAGCATCTCTCCGTAGCTCCTCTGGCCACTGGCTCGCCACTGCCCGCGGCGAGAGAGGCGGCAACGCCGGTGGCCGCGAAGCCGGGGCCGTGAGGCGCCCGGCACCGCCTGTCGCGTCCCAAGTGATCTCCGCGCCGGCCAGGACCCACGTCGACAGGAGTAAGAGCCCCGTCCGGGCTAGCGGCGCCCCCGGCCAGCCTGCCAGGCGCTCAGTGCGCGCCGCCTCCATCCCGCTGCGGCTACCGCTGCTCGGGCTGCCGAGTGTGTGGCGCCCGCCGAGGTGCGGGTCCGGCGCTGGGGGTGTGCGCGCGCCGGCGAGCGAGCGAGTGTGTGTCGGGGGAGTGGGGAGGGGGCGGCCGGGAAGGAGGCGGCTCCGCCGGCGCGCCTCGTCGGTCCTCTCCACTCTTCCCTCCTCGCTCCCGCTCGCTCACTCCCTCGTCCAGAGGGTGATTCCAAAACGAGAGGAAAATCAACGAATGCCCCTTCGGTGCTCTTTTTCTTGCAATAAGAGTCCCCAAAATCTTCCCTACTGGACACCTCCAGGAATGTTGTAAAAAGGAGTGTTCAAAGATAAGGAATTCCTCTTTTTGAAAATATGAAAATCAAGTCAGATCCAAGAGGAGGGGCTGGCAACAGACCCCAATCTCCCAGTCTCTCCGACATCCAGCCTCCAACCTGCTCCTGACGAACAGTTGGGAGCCGCGACGCGTTTAGGGGTTTACTCTGCGGGTCTGTTCTGAGGGGCGGGAGATGGTGCGCGGGGAGGGCACAGGGGTCTCGGGAGAAAAAGGAGGAGTAAAGTGTTTTCAGCGCCAACTGTTCGCGTTCGGGAGCCAGGAGCCTCCGCGTCGGGAGGCGGCACACAGAAGCCAAGCTTGGGAAGGACCCGCTCGTGGCTGCCGGGCCCGGCCCGCTCCCCGCCCCCCGCCCCCCGAATCCCGGAGGCCTGCGCCCCCGCGCGGGGGTGCGGAGGATGCGTGCGTGCGCGTGCGTGCGCGCAGGCGGGCGTGAGGCGAGGGGTGCGGCGGGTCGGCAGGCCGGCGCCGCGGGGTCGGTGTACCTGGCAGAGCAAGGGGGTGGGCGGCTCTGTGTGCGAAGGGGCGCGGAGGTCCATGCGTGCGCTTAGTGCGCGACAATGTGTGCGTTAGTGTGAGCGATGGGGAACGGGGCGGGGGCGGGGGGTGCGCTCGGGCCGTGGGCGCGCGCGGATCACGCACGGGCAGTGTTTGCATTTCCAGGAGGCTGCGAGGCGTCAGAAAGGCAGTGTTGACAACTGGGCAGGCCGCTCACGGCGGCCCCTCACCCACGGCCCCCACCGCCCACAGATGTAACCTGACGGAGCCTCCCCAGGGGGCGAGGGAAGGGAGCGGGGAGGCGCCGGCGGCGGGGTCAGGGGCTTGCCCGCTCTCCTCAGGGTCGGGGGCTCTCCACCCCGGGACCCCGGGCCAGAGGTGAGGAGAACGTAGCGGAGAAATTCAGACCCCGTCCCCGTGCCTGGCATTGCGAAGCGAGGTCGCGCCCTCACTCTCCTCAGATCCGTTTCTGAGAGGGCTCAATTGTTCCAGAGTGTCGGCCGCCCGTCAGAGGGTCCCCGGCCCAGCGCAGCGTGAGCTGCTCGGGTCCCCAGTCCCTGCTGCACGAGTGCAGCCTGGGCGCTCGGGGCGGCTGGGACCTTGATCGCCCGCGGGAAGACGGAGACTTTGGGTGGGCTGGGGAGAGGGAGCCGACCCCGAAGATGACCTCGAGCTGCGGTTTACAGGCCCCAGGGCGCGTGGCGTAGCCCGCGGCCTCTGAGAAGCCCCTGGGATGTCGGGGGGTCGAACAGGCAGAGATGCGAGGAGCTGGCGGAGCAGCTCGTTAAGAAAGGAGGAGGATCGATGGCGGGGCTTGAGGAGGGAGGCAGTCTCTCGGCCCTGCCCGTCGCCTTCGGGAGTAGACGACGAGTTCCTGGTTGAAGCGAAGCGAGAGGGAGGGGAACGCGCGGAGAGAAGAGGGAAGGAAGGTGAGGAAAAGGAACAACGGGAGAAATAGGAGGGGAAAGCGAGAAGAGAGTAAAGGGACGAAAGAATGCTGTTAGCGGAAGAGGAAGAGAGAACAGGAGGCCACCGAGCGCCAGGGAAGAGCCAAGAGGGATGGAGGACGCTGAGGCAGAGCGACAGCCGGCGATTCCCGGGACCCCCTCGTGAACGTGCTATCCCACGCGGAGCCAAAGTGGGAATTGGGAACGGGAGAGGCTGGGCCGAAGAACGGTGACAACGTCCGTTGACGACGTCCATCCCAGAATAAGGCGGGTCCTGGCGTCTGCAGACCCCCAAAAAAGTTCCGGCGCCGAAGGCCCAAGTGGGCGCGGGGTGGACGCGGGGCGCGAGCGGCCATCCGCGGGTGCCCAGCGCCCCTGCCGGGGGCGGCCGGCACTGCAGGCGAGCCGGAGCTCGGGCTTCGGACGCGGGGAGGTGCCTCTGCTCTGGTCTGGCTCTGGGCTGAGGGGACACAGAACAAGCGGTCTTGGGTGTCTGGGCAGCGTCCGGACCCGAGGCCCACGCGGGCCGGGAGAGCTGGGAGGGTGCAGTCCCCCAAGCACGGCCCTCCTCCAGCGCCAGCCGGAGCAGTGAACTGCAAGAGAGACAGAAGCTCTGAGAGCGATCTCCCCTGCTGCTCTCCCGTCTGAAGGAGGCCCTACCTGAATGGAACCTGGAAAGGGTCCGATCCGCAAGATGGACTTGTAGAGATGTGGCTAAAGCATTTGTGTGGGGGAAAAATGTATAAAAGCCTCTCATGGGTGTGACATTTTCACGTTTCCTGTCCCAGTTCATTTTCTTGTGCCTTGCTCCATCAGTTACAGCCTCCTCTTTCACCTTTTGCCTAAAAATCCTTGCCCTCAGCCCTGTGCTGCACCGGTTCCCGCCCCCGCCAGTCCCCCCCACACACCCCCGCAACCTCCCAGTCCCCTCCAACCTTCTCTAGTCCCCAGAGTTCTCCAAGGAGTTCTCCCCACACCCGCAGTCTCCCTTCGTCACCAGCCTCTCTCTCCTGGACCTTTTGCAATTTGACATCAGCCTCAGGTGACTGAGTCAGAGCCCTGCCCCAACACACCACCTGTGGCTTCCTGACAGCCTCACCTCTGCTTCCTGCATTTTGTAAACATGTCCCATCTGGAAAGGTCTCCTTTGGTCTCCATGGTGCCAGGGTCTCCTGGGTCCTCCCTGGCCAGCCTCCGTCAAGCTCACCAGCTTCCCTTCTTTCATCCACATCTTAAATTCTGAGCCCCAACTTCCGTCATTCCCCCACTTCTCTGTGCTTGTGTCTCATTGTACTCCTACCCCACTGAGCCCAATGATCTCACCCATTTCTGCACTTCAACTACCACCTCTTGCTGTTGACTCCTAAATCTACAACTCCACCACATCCTCTCTCTTGAATTTCACACCTGAATTTCCCATTGCTTCCTACACACGCCTGTTCACGTTGAAACCCACCTGCTGCAAGACCTAAAAACCCTCAACATCATCTTAAGTCACCTAGACTAGACACTTGACTCGCAACCTTGACACCTTCCTCTTTCTGATTCCCACATCCAGAAAAATTCTTGTCAAGTCCTATGTAAAATGTCTTTTAGTAGTTTTCTCCTGTTCATTCACAGTCGCTGCCTTAGATCTCACCTCATCATCCCTAAGGTTTTGCAATGGCTCCCTCTCTCCTGGTCTCTGGTTCTTCACTTCCCCAAGCCAGCCTCCATGCCAGCACCTTCCAATAAAATACAATGTGAGCCTCACAGGCCATTTTAAATGTTCTTGTAGCTTTATTTAAAAAGTAAAAAGAAACCAATGAAGTTAATTTGAATAATATATTTTATTGAATTGAATATATTGAAAAGATTTCAACTTGTAATCATCAAAAATATTGAGTTATTTTTACATAGTTTTGTACCAAGTCTTCAAAATTCTGTGTGTATTTTGTACTTACAGCACTTTCAGTTCAGACTACCCACATTTCAAGTGCTCAATAACCCCATGTGACTAGTGGCTACTGTTTTTTAACACCACGGCACTACACTGTTGGTAGAAATAGCCTCTTACAATATAAGGAAGATTATATCATGGATTGCCCTCTTCAAAATTCTTCAACAACCACCTATTGGCCATAAATTCCAAACTTCTTAGGATGGTATCCAAAGCTCCATGAACTTTCCTACCATGTTCCTTAAACCTGGAATGTGCCCTCTGTCACAATTTCCATCATGATCTGGTTTAAATGCCAGCTCTTCCATGAAGCCTGCCCCAACAACCTCATAGTGGCTGATATTGTATCCATTATCACCATCATATCATCATCATCATCATCTAATTCTTTGTCTTCCTGAAAAATGGGAGTTGTCCCATATCAATTTGAAATTTAAAAGAAAGTGCTAAGGTTAGAAGGGGCTCCCATTGCCCTTGCTGGCATGATGCCTGCTTCAGCTGGGAAAGGCAGGCTCAGAGCTAGAATCAGCCCTCACTCAGTCCCCAAGGGTAGAGCAAAGAAGGCCACACTGAGAATGCATTTTTCCATCAGGGTTTCTGTCCCTGTTACAAACAACTGGAGAAAGCAAATTATATGCTGTACGTTATCCATGAGATTACACTAAATGTCACCCAAATAAGTTTTCTTTCAGTTTTTTTCAAACCATCACAGTGAAATAACACTTTGGGAAACTGTTCTTCTCCCTGACATCAAAAATGTGCGTGCATGCGCACACACACACACACACCCTTCCAACCCCTTAGTAATCTGATAGATATCTTGCCATCAGCACCCACAGTAGGCATTTATGGAGAAGCATTCAGATCATGCCTGTTTCTCATATTTTATAAAATGTTCCACACCCCTTATGTGAGAACCTAAAAGCAAATTCCTCATCAAAGTTACAGTGAGGAAAACGTGGGTTTCTCCTGTGAAACCAACATCTTTTCTTAAAGGCTTTCTGAAACTGGCTTTGTCTTCTCACTTTCTCTTCCTCCTGTCTTAACAGTCAAGCTGAGTACTGAGTTCACTGCTCTAACAGTCTTTAGCACAAGATTTTTATCCTCTGCTCCCCTTTTACTAAATGCTGCTTGTTTTTATTGTTTGACATTCTTTGGTCTTACTATATCTGTGTATTTTTGATAAGCCACTTCACATCCCTTTTAGAACTAAATAGGAAATTAATTAACTGATTATCATCAAAACAACAGTCCACATTGTAACTCTCTGCATTTCTACAGAGGCAAATGATTATAGAACAAAAGCTGAAATGCAGACGAAAGCAGCCAGATGATCACTGGAATTAGGACTTCCTATCACTGTGTGTCCACGAAGTGTCTATTTTGTTCCACACTATACCCTCAGCACCTGGCCCCATGCCTGGCACAGCACTGACCCTCAATAAATGTGCAATAAAAGACAAAACAGATGAATGTAAATAATAATTTGAACCTTCTGTTTTAACTGGCTTCTGATACAGCTCTGGCAAAGGAGGGGAGGGTGCCACCTTGTTACCACCAGGTGTGGGTATAATTCCACATTCCTATTGGGTCTCTATTGATACCTAGTGGTACCAGGCTGAGCAGAGGTTGGAGCTCTATTGGACAGAAGTGGGAGTTCCCTGTCCCCACCAAACCTCAACTGATAGATACACTTCTGGCTGGGAGGAATGGGAATGCACCTCATTACTGCTTCCCAGGTAGCCTCCACTGACACAGAAGGGTGGAAGTAGAGGATGGCTTCATTACCACTGGGCCCTAGTGAAGGTCCTGACTCTCCACAAGGCCTCCTCTGACACCACCCCAGCAGGAAGGGTTAGGAGTGGCTTTATTACTGCTGGGTGGGAGCAAAAGTACTTTCTATTGATACCACAGTAGATGTATCAGGGATGGGGGAGCCTCATCACCATGTGGAACAGATGAAAGGCTTCCTACTTGGCCTTCCCTGACATCACTCCTGCAGGGGAGTACACCTGTTACACCTGTTACAGCCTGAAGGGGGTGGAAGTCTAGCCTCCCTATGCAGCCTTTACAAGTACGGGTGGGGGTGAGGCCATGGTTTCTTCTGTGGTATTCAGCTGGAGTTGAGCCCTTGGTGGCTAAAAGTTCTCTGTCTTGCTAGGTTGCCCCTTTCCTGGTCCTATGGCTGGAGACAGCAGGATGTTTATCATCTGTACTCATTGGCATTTCTTGGCTGCCAGTTTCTTCATCTCCAAGTCTCGGTTATGTGACACAAAAAATAGACCCAGGAACTCACCACGGTGTCATTCCTTGGGTCTTAAGGTCCCTAGTCAATCTGCCTTCTTCTTTCCACTTTTCAGAGCCGTCTTACATTTGTTTTATATGCAATATCCAGGATTTTTAAAAATTTTACATAGCAGAAGGAATAAGGAAAAGTATGTCTACTCCATTTTCCCAGAAGCTGATAATATCTGGGTTTTATTTTTGTTTTGTTTTGTTTTTTGCCATTATATCTTCAACACCAAACCCAATTTCCGGCACAGAGTAGATGACCTGATATAAATAGTTGTTTAATGAATGGATGAACACAACTAAATCCAAATTCTCCCAGGATTCAAGTAAACCCCTCCAACACATAAGCTTTTTGGTAGATCTAGTCTCTCCCAGCCTATAAAGGGGCTTCTGTAAGAGGTAGGTAACCTTTCATTTTCTGTAGCAGGTTCATCCCCAAAGACTTGTGTGTCTGTAAAGTTGAGATAATCATAGAACCAACCTTATAGGTCGTGGTAAGGATTAAATAAGGAATTCACATAAAGCACTTAGAAATGCGTCTGTCAAGTCGTAAGCTCTCAATAAATACTACTATTGTACGAAAAGCTGAATTTTTGTCAGCTGATTCCATTTCTTACTGATTTTCCTTATCACTTTAGAGGTGATGTCACTTCATTTCTGATTCATTTTCAACCTAACAATGGTCCCCAGTGCTTGGTTTCTCAGCCTCCCTCCCAGCCTTTGTGACAAGCCATCAGTAATCTACAAATGGACCGGCGGTTGGTGCAGCTAAGGGTCTTTAGAATTCATTGAATTCTGGTGCGCCTTCTTTTGTTCAGCACTTATATCACCCCTTAATTGTTCCATTTTATAAACTCACATATTGGTTTCTAGAATTCTGCATGTTTGGAGTTGAGCATAATGAGCTCTTACATCTGTGTGTTACCCTTTGCAGAGGTTTTCCATTGGATCATTGTAGGTGGCACAGGTATAATAATACCTTTTTATCCTGTTGATAACTATCATCATAATAATAACAAAAGCTTCTGCCTATGGAGCATTCATTATATACCAGGCCCTTTTTCAGCACTTTACCAGCATTTTCTCAATTAATCGTCATGAAACTGGGATAGAGGACCTCTTACTATTCTCATGTTTCAAATGAGAAAACTAAGGTTTAAAGAGTCCAGTAACTTGCCTAAGGTCAGAGGGCTATGAAGTACTGGTGTGAGCATCCCAGCCCAGGCTGGAGGCCCAGCCTGAGGTTCTTGCCTGAGGAGGTGGACCAACTTCTCCAGCAACCCACACAGGTCAATGATGTTCCCCCAGAGATTCCTCCTTTCCAGAGGTAAAGCAGTTTAAATCCTGAGCAAACCTGGCTCATGGAAATAAAAAATTCAAACAAGCTAACAGGAGGAGGTCTGAGTTCTGCTTAATTGACCCGGTATAATTATTTCCATTGAATTGCCCTACATCTGGGGATGGATATTTACTAAGCAGACTGGCCCAGTGGTTCCCTTCAGCACCTGCTTTAGTCTGGAGGAAGTTAATTGCATGGAAAGTTTTCATCTAAATCACTGAGTTGCTTATTCCTACCAAAGCCAGAAACACACACACACACACACACACACACACACACACACACAGAGACACACACACAGTGTGCTATGCCAAAACAGCTTTGCTAAAAGAACTTGCCCTTTAGTTCAGAGGCTGCTGAAGAGATTCAACCCATTCTGAGTGTCTCGGTAGCACAGTTATTCCAAACAGCCAGAACAGGCCCCTCTGCACTCTGAAGCAGCAGTCCCCATGGACCACGGAGACCAAAGACTCCCCACCCCCACCACCAAAAGAAACAAATCAGGAATAGGAGGCAGGGAAAATACCCAGAGCCCAAGTTGCCTTTTCCTCTTTGTGAACACAAGAAGAAGATAAATTACAGCTTCTATTAGTAACATAATTACTTTAATTAAAATTTAGGGGGTCGGAAAAGCCAGTTCTGCATGTCAGATTTCCAATGATGTGTGTTAAGTCTGGGAGAATAGAAATAGAGCCCCGTAAATAACTAGCATTATACTAACTGGAGCAGTGTGTGGTGTTGTATTCACTTAGAGCTAGAATAGCAATTAAATGATAACCAAGATTCCATTCTCTAACAACTCTCTCGTCTCTGCCCTCATTTTACACCCTGGTAACAATTATATGCATAGGACTGTGGTGGTTTTTTCCCATTCCCCATCCAAGCAATAGTCATCCTCCAAGGGTCCTCCCAGATTCTTCTGTGAATCCTTTCTTGAAGACTCTGCCCCACAGAAATCTTCCTATCCTAATCAGCCACAGTACAGTACTTGTTTTCTGCACCATGTGTTTTCCCTCTTAATTGGACTGATCTCAGCTTTGTGCTCTAGTGTGTCATATACAGCCTTCTAATTGTGTCGTGTCTCCCTAACAAGATTATAAACCCTCAGGAGGCACCGAACATGTCCTATGAAAGCACAGACAGTTAGAGCTGGAGGGATCTCAGAGCCTGTACTGCAGATGAGAAAACAGGTCACACAGCTAGTCAGAAGCTGAGCTGAAACTAGAGCTCAAGAATTCTAACTCAGTTCATTGTGGGTTCCAGCCCTGCCCCAGATATGTAGGAGCTTTTGAATGAATTACACCAAGTATCACATTGGTCAGGCATGAGGAGAAGGAGCAGGGCAGGGGACGCTCCCTCAGGCCACCCCCCTGTAAGTATCCTGGGTCCAGTCTCCATTCCAGGGGGCTGGTGCCATTGAATGGGGTGGGAGGAAGGTGTGTCCACACAAGGCAGACAAACAGAGTGTTGAGGAGAGACTCCTGTCCAGATCAGTGTACTCAAGGCTGACAAGTGACTAGACAACTGATGTCATTTGGGGTGGAGAGAGGATCTGTCTCTGAAGGATGATGAGGATGACCAGGCTGCCTCCTTCCCTGTAGCCTTCGCTCTGGCAGAGGGCGAGGCTTGTGCTGAAGGAGCCTCCCCAGCCCCTCCCTCTCCTCCTTTCCTGCTGAGGTGTTGGGGCTGCAGGCTCCACAGAAGCAGGCTCTGAGCAGTCTTTAAAGGTGGAGCACCTAGAGAAGCCCATAGGGGAGGCAGAGAGGCCAGAGAAGGCAGGGGAGGAAGCCGATCAAAGGTGGGATTCCCAGAAAACTCCCAAGAAGGGTAGCTGCACACAGCCCAGCAGGGAAGCTCTGGAGTGCTATACTGCAGAGTTGTCCCTGCTGGTCGCTGGTCGTGGAGCCAAACCATCCTCGCACTCCCACGCCCTCAGGCTTTTGTTAAGAACAACTGGGCAGACCCAAGTTTCTGAGCTCTTTATCTTCTCTCATGGTTGGGCAGAGGGGGCTCCAGTTGCCCAAGGGCAGCCTCAGAGAAAGAGCCACAGGTGCTAACTTTTAGAAGTTCAAGAACAGTGAAGGGTGTTCATCAAACAGTGGCATCCAAGGAGACATGGGCAAAGCACTCACACTGTCAGTCTCACTAGGACATTTTTATCTAGTCAACAAGTGGCTTGGAAACATAATAAACAAGTATCTGTGTCCGTTGATTTCTGGTTTGATAAATTGGCAACTCGGGTCTGGTTATCCCAACCAGAAGAGGTGGGGAGAAGGCAGGGTCTCCATGAGGGAAAAACTCTCAGGGCACAAGCAAAGGAATGTGATGGTTAAAGGAGAAAGGCATGCTGATTAATACTTTGAAAAATTTCTCCCACCACACTTAATATGCATGATGATGTGGGAGTCACTGGAAAGATTGGCTGATAGGGTTCCAGAAACTTCCCGAGATAGCATTTACCTTGGTGCATCAGGAGGCAGGCAGTGGAGCCTTGGTTTAAGATGTGCATTGGTTTTAAAACCCAACCCTACAACCATGTGTGTACGTGTGTGTGTGTGTGTGTGTGTGATTCAGCAAAGGCATTGCATATAAGAAGTGCTTACAGCAAGTTGTATTTTCCAAAGAAGGCTGCAACATTATCGCCCAAACCACATGTTCTTTAAAACCTTGGCTTTTTTTGTTGGGGGGGATGGGTAGAAGTGGAATCTATTTCCCCTCCCTTTGAATCTGGGTGGGCCTGTGACTCATTTGTAACAAATGGAAGGCAGCAGAAGGGATGCAACCTCTGAAGCTAAATCAGAAAAGTTGGTAGAGCATCTACCTGGTTCACTTGAATCTTGCTTTTGGAGTCCTGCGGCTTCCATATCGTGAGGAAGCCCTAACCAGCTCACATGGAGAGAACAAATGGAGGCCCTGAGTCTATATGGGGAAGAGAGAGAAAGATGACAGTCAGCCCCTAGCTGTTCCAGTCATTGTCTGACTGCAACCCAAGCCAGAAGTGTTCAGCCAAGCCCTTCTAAAATTCCTGATCCACAGAACAGTGGAAAATAATAAAATGATTGTTTTTTATTTAAGCCACTAAGTGGAGATTTGCTACCCAGCAACAGATAACCAAAGAATGTTCTATAAATGCCAGTTGTTGACTTTATTATTCACCATAGTATAGGATATCATCTACAGCCTTGCAGGTTGTGAAATATGATTTTGTTTTGTTCCACCAAGAGTGAATCATTATCTCAGGGATGGAGTTTCACTAATCAAGATCACAGAGGACTGATGTAGAGCCCAGAATGCCCATTTTACTACTATAATAGAACTGCAAGGGATTCTTGCAGATTATTTCCTTCATGTAAGAAATTGACTTGGGAAACTAACCTATAATCGGATTTTCTAGCAAGCATAAAGGGAGAATATGGAAAAGTAGTTGTCTCACTCAAGTGATTTGATGGTATCAGGTCAAGGGAGCAGGTTGTATTCATCTCCCTGGAAGAGATCCAAGGGATCTACCTACTGTCACAGCCTGGAGCCCCAGACCTTGGGCCAGGACATTTTCTCCTTCAAATAGCCCTTGGATGGCCACTAACAGCACCAGCCCCTCTGATTTTCTTTTTTTCAGCTTCAATATAGACTAATTCTGCTTCTGATTAGTACAGCATTTCCTTAGTCCAGAAGATATTTATAGTATTCTATGAAAAAAATAAAAGTGTCATAGTGTTCTAAGAAAAATAAGACATAAAAATTCAAGAAATATTAGATTCATCAAGGTGAAAAAGAGTTCATTATTAGGACTTCTCAGAGCCTTGAATATGCTAATTCATGATGCAAACCACCAGGGGGAAGTTATAATAGGATAATGAATTCTCCCATACAAACATACCTCCCTCATTTCTAGA
Organism: Lepilemur ruficaudatus; assembly: GCA_963574885.1. Classification (NCBI taxonomy): domain Eukaryota; kingdom Metazoa; phylum Chordata; class Mammalia; order Primates; family Lepilemuridae; genus Lepilemur; species Lepilemur ruficaudatus. The sequence goes on along the minus strand of CAUYRT010086078.1, from coordinate 12,983 downwards.
TTCAGTGTGACAAATGCTGCTTTAAAAATAGTTTCAGTCAAACTGTACTCTAAACCAGGAATCAGTCTGACTATTTAAGTTGTCTTTATACATGACTTTTCTGGTCCATTAAGTTGATTTTATAATTTAATCCTCAGAAGATTCACCTCATTTTCCTCTTGTCCAAATTCTCTTGGGGAGTATTGCTCTGTTGCCCTTGAGGAGTTTGGGGTCTAGGGGATGGGGGGAGGCATGCACATAGTAATTCAGGGAAGGTACTAGGATGGAGATCTCAAGTATTGTGATACCTACTGGAAATACCAGAAATGACTTTAGAGAGGAGCATCATTGAAGGTGGGCTTTCAAGTCAGAACAGGAGTTTGACAGGAGTTCAAGAAGCAAAATTGAAGAAAAAGGCACCTCATACTGGAGGAGAAACATGGACAGAGACCTGGAAAGAAGCAGGGAACAGAATATTCAGGAAATTGGGCAGAGTACATGGTGGTGGAGGGAAGAAGTTGCCAATGCAGGAGGAGTCTAGAATGCCATGCTAAAGAGAACAGGCTCTGGATGGAGGCACAGGGACCCAGAGGCAGACTGTAAAAGAGTGAGGGTGGTATGATAAGGCTCATGGGCTGGGAAAAGAGCTCTGAAGGGAATGGGGTGGGCTGGGAAAGTTAAATAAGGGAGGCCACTCAGGAAGTCACTGCAATGTCCCACAGGAATGTCAGCTGGCTCTCGGAAATATACATTGGTTCCATAATTGCCTGTGTACTTCTCCAAGCAATAGGAGACAGACTATTAGAACATCTGCTCTTTAAAAAAAAAAAAAACAAAACTGAGTTCTGTGCTGGAGGCTTTTTGAAGGATCATCATCAGATCATTTCAAGCATGCAACTTCACATGACGACAAAACAAAAGGAAAGTGTTCCTTGGTGATAGCGCATAAGCAAACCACATAAATCCAGCCCTGCAGATAGGAGAATGGGATTCATTCCAGCTCTCAATCTAGGGAGACATGTGATATGATGGTTAATTTTACATGAACTATCAACTTGAATGGGCCACAGCGTGGCAAGATGTTTGGTTAAGCATTTTCTGGGTATATCTGTGAGGGTGTTCCTAGATAAGCATTTAAGTCAGTGGACTGAGTAAAGCAGATTATCCTCCCCTAAGTGGGTGGGCCTCATTCGATCCACTGAAGGCCTGAATGGAACAAAAGACTGAGCAAGAGAGAATTTCACACTCTCTGCCTGATGGTCTTTGAGATGGGACATTCAGCTCCTCCTGCTTTCAAACGCAGACTCTGACCTGCTCTCAGACTGGAATTATATCATTGGCTCTCCCTGTATCTGTCTATCTATTTATCTATATCCTATTGGTTCTTTTCTCTGGAGAACCCAGCCTGTTACTTGAGATCACAGCCAAACACCCCCAGAGCTAATATATAACTGTATATGTCTCTTAATCAACACTCTGCTCTGAACTCTCTCCCACAGTGCTGGAGGGATTATTCAGTTCTGCAATCCTGTAGGGCTTCCTTCTAGTGCTGTTCAAAAGCATCAGGGTTCTTGTCCATCCTACATTTTTAGAAGGAAATCTCTTTGTCTTCTGTCTACATGGATTGTAACTGGGTGATCCTGTTCTAAGCTAGTGTGGTCATTTGAAGGGGAAGAGCCCAGCTTGAACCCAGAGATCTTTGATCACAAAGAGACCAAGAGCATAGTATCTGGTCTCCCAGGCATCCACAAGCCACCTCACAGAAGTTCCAAAGTAGAGAATTGGACTCTTCCCCTCAGAGGACATAGAAAAACCAATTCTACCTCAGGCTTGGAGAATCTGAACTCTGTTTGCTTCCTAGCTGCTTCTGCCCCTTACCTCCAAAAGCCCTGATCCAGCCCAAGAGTGAGAAACTTAAATACCTGAGAGACTCAGCACGTGGTGCAAATGAGTGGTACCTGCCACCTGGAAAATAATAAAATGGAAACTGACTCTAAATGTGAGTTAGGAAGACAAGAGAGAGTGGTAAGGACTGTGGCTAACCAGAAGTGCATGCCTTCTAAAGGAGACAGCAACACTGCTGGCACAGCAAATGTGGAACAAGTGTTAACTGATCATTCCATTTTGGAGGAAAAGCCTGAAATATGACTTTGTATGTAGAATGTCTTCATTTTTAAATGTTAGCAACAGACTTAAACTCAGACTGATACTGTTCAGACCACACCAGACACATCTCTTCACTGGCTTCAGACCTGGAACTCTTGTGTGGAGCACCTCTAGTCCAATGTTCCCCTTTCAGAGAGCTACCAAAAACAAAGGAAGAGTCTGCTTTAATTTGGCAACACAAAACTTCCTGAAGCAAAGGAACCCAAAGGATTGGCTATATTCTGTGTACTTGGAATAGGTTTTTAGATGCTATGTTGCAGGTTATAACTACAACATAAAGCACAAATTTAACTTTTAATAAGGAATCTCGCCACAATTGCTTTCACAGAGCAGCCTTGGATCTAGTAGAAAGTCTGTGGGTCACCATAATGTCCCAAGGATTTCTGGAGGAGGAAGGATTATGGGCAAGGATGATATTTAATTAGGACATTTCAGTTTGGTTGTGCCAACTATTAAAATATTGAATATGAGGTTCCCTCACTGTCCAAACTGCTGCTATCCAACACTCAAAACCAAAGTTTCAGACAAGTTCTCTCTTATTACCTGAACTCACACTACTCAAACCCAAGGACCAGATACTTGTACTTCTGTACTGGAAGGTAAATATCCCCTGTGCTGAGCACCACAAGAAGTCTCCCATCACCCCAGGTACCCTGGCCTTTCCCCCAGGAACCTCCAGACTTCTCCATGACCCAACAACCAAAGCAATAACACTTGGCCCTCTGGTAGAACTCCGGGACCTACGGCCAGAACCAGAAAAAAAATGAATTTCTCTTTCCTCAAAAGCAAAAGGCTTCAAATTCTCCTACTATAGCAAAGGAAAGCATTAAGACAAAGCCATTCATTTTCCACCTGAAAGCAATCTCAATCTTCATATCTGGCTACAAGTATTGTGTCACTCCTATGCCTGTTTGGTATCAGATACATTCCTCTCCTCTGCCCTGAAACCACATTTGCCAGACTTTTTTGCCAGCAGCCTTTTGGATTAGTCAAGGAGTGGCAATGTTGGGAGATTGGATAGAAGAGAGGGAGAAGTCAGGGTATTTCTCCCTTTCTTTCTGCTTCAACTGGCATCTCCTACCTCCATGGTCTTAGCGTACCTCAGGCAGTCTCTGCTGTAGATCCAGCTCCTGCTGGGAAGCCCTTCTCTGACTGCCCTTCATCTAGAACCGATTATATTAGTAGCCGAACCACCATGGGTAGGCATGTGACCCGCATCAGGCCAATCAGAGAATAACAGGCTCCTGGCCTGAGGATTGGCTTAGAAATTAGCACGTGACCTAACCCAAGCCAATCAGGTCAAGCAGAACTAACTGTGGGACTTTTGCTTGAGCAATAAAGAAGAATTTTATTTTTCTCAGGGTCGGAGCTGTGAAGCTGTAAGTCTGGAGCTCTTACATGGAGGGAGACTGCCTCTGAGTGAAATTAGAGAGAAAGGAACCACAGAGAGATGGACAGAGAGAGAATCCAAGTCCCGATAGCATCGTTTGAATGTCTAATCGCTAGCTGTATTTGAAGCCTGTCTGGCTTTGAATCATTTCATTATGTATTTCTTTGAAAAATGTCTTTTGTTTCAGCAAGTTTGAGTTGGATTTCTGTCCCTTGCAACCAGAGAGTTCTAGCATAACCATGGCAAGTAGGGTGTTACGTTAGTCACTGTGCAGAATCTCAAAAGAGCAAGCTCTCAGGTGGGCTGGGGAGGAAGAAAGTGGATCCATTGCTTGAGGCCGATGGTGTAATGGGAGCAGGAGACACATAAAAAGCACCACTACTCCACTTCTATTCTGCCTCCACCTTTTGAGGGAAAGTCATCTTCATGCAGAGGGGGTAGAATAAATGTGTTTTCAGGGTTCAGAAATCTGAAATAAATGAGATAGAAGAAAGCTCATTGCTACTTTGAAACAGTCCAAATCTCTTGTCCCGACTGAGCCACGTTGAAGTGAACTTAAAGGACTTAAAGATGAGAATGCCAAGTCCACTGGGAGTACACTTTGAAGGATTGTGGGGAATAAAAGCATCTGGATTTTTAAAAGTGGGTTTTGTAATTTACAGTCTAATGAGTTGTATTTAATCATTGGAAAATTAAACTGCTGGTTTTTGAACATAATAAAAAAGAGAGCAGCATGGGTTCGAAAAGAACAAGTTATACCAAACCACTCCAATCACTTTTCTTTAATAAAATTATGAGATGGACATAAAAGAAAATGTGACACACAGAATGTATCCAGATGGTAAAATGATTGGCAGTCTTTTTTCCTGGTTTTGAAAATTCTTGTTTTCAAATGGAGAAACAAGTTACATGATAGAACAACTCAGATGATTAATTGATCAGAGCCAAAGAGTGTTTGATCAATGGAGTAATGAAACTTGGGGGGGTGGTCTCCACAGAAATGCTACAAGGTTCTACCCTGTTTTGAATTATATATCAGTGATTATAATGCTTATTGATTTTTAAATTATATAAATCTTACAGAGATTTGTTGATAAAATAAGGATTTAAAAGATTATAACAGGGTTAATAATTTATCTTAAAAGCAACAATATAATTTTTAGTAAAAAAGGTAAAGCCCTATATTTGGGTTTTTAAAAAAGAAATCTACACAAGTGCGGGACGGAGATAATCTGGCTTAACTGCATTTCCACCAAAAAAGATGTAGGCATTTCACTTGACCAGCAAATGTGATATGTGCCACCACTACAGGAGATTTACTAATGTGGGGAAAATGCCCATAATTTTTGTTAAGTGGAAAAAACAAGTTTACAGAATACACACACACAGGCACAGGTAGTAATAGGAAAAAAGACCGGAATGGTAGTAGTGGTTCACTCCTAGTGGTGTGAATACAGGTGATCTTATTTTCCTCTTTGTATTTTCGATATTTAACACATTTGCTGCAATTTTACTTTTTATAATTAAAATGTCATTTTAGCTCAAGATGGATCAAAAGTGTAATATGGCTAACAAAAACAAAAGAAATACAGTCTTGGCTGTATACATAGAATTATATTTTCCAGAAAAGGGATGTTAATCAGTCCACTGTGCTCTGTACTAGGACAACCACATCTGGCATAATGAATCAAGTCCTGGATATCATGTTTCAAGTGAGACTTTGACAGTTTGGACTGCATATGGGGGTTGGGAAGGGTGTGAGTGATCTGAAGTTTAAAGAAACGATAAGTATTACCTGTAAAGAAAAAACACAGTGGTCTATGTTTGCTTTCTTCACATATATTAAGGGCTCTCACATGAAAGGAGCAGATCTGTGACAGATTAAAGATGGCCACAAATTTTTTGACACTCATCCCATTGAGAGGTGAGAATCTATGTCTCCTCCCAGTGAATGTGGATGACCTCTGATCAACAGACTACGACAGAAGTGACCCTTTTTTCATTCCGAGCATTTATCACAATGTTTAAAAGGTGTGTGTGTCTTTCTTGGCTCTTTCATTGACTTGTGCCCCGCTAGCCTGTTAGTTAGTAAAGACAGAGGCCACATCCTTGTTCACTGCTACATTCCCAGCATCTCAGACAGTACCTGACACAGTTAAGATGCTCAATGAATATTTGTTAAATAAATTAATAACTGAGGGTTTTTAAAAAAAAAAACAAAACTCTGCCCATCTTTCAGTCTAAGATTCATTTTCTGGATACGTATTTTGGAAACTTTCCACACACATCAGACTCAGAGAGAAGAGAGAAATAATAGAACTGCAAGAAACCAATTATCAAATTTTCAAAGTTTGGGCTTGATACATATGCACAAATAACCGGGGGCCAGCCACAGCATGGTGGGTTAAAAATAAATCACTTTCACATGATTAATATTGCTATCTTTCCAAACATTGTCATTTAATCTCTTTTGACAGGACGTCATCAAGCAGAGAATAATAATGTGACAACTGTTGTGTTGGACAAAATATAGCAAAGTTACAATTCTTTTGAGTGCTAGATATTTGTGTTCTATGAATTCATATTTAAATCAGATTCTGAGCAGATGAAAGGAATGTACAATAAGTCAGCTTGAGGAGAGAGACAGGCATTTTTGCCCCTGTGGAAAACAACCGGGCCATTGGCAGATGCTGATATTTTGGGTAAGGGGGGCTAAAAGTGGGAGGGAAGGAGAGAGATGTCAGTCTTTGTACCACTTCCAGATCAACAGTAACTGTGATTCTGCAAGCTCACTACAGCCCAGAGGAGCCATGCAGCTCAAGATAAAGATTCCCATATGGTGATGCAAATGAGGACCCTTCTGCAGAGGTGTCTGAAAGAGCCAATAACCTGGAGAAATGCTCCGAAGCAGCCTGAAGAAACCTTGGTGAGAGGTGAGAGAAAGATAGGCAAAATGTCTTTGGCTACAATAAAGTCGCTGCTGTTGCTATTGTTGATATTGTTTTATTGGCATTGGGTTCTAGGCCACGGCCACAGAGAACAAAGGGCTGGGTCTGTGGCCTTTATTATTTAACACATTTAGCACTAAAAGAGAAATGTCCCCCTCCTTCCACTCTGTCTGGTTTTAAGATTTCACCTCATTTTCCTTTGCATCTTGGCATCTCACATCTCTGCTGTTTCACCTCCATACTGCAAGCGTGTGGGTCTCTCTTCTGCAGCTCTGAATGTGAGTTTCTCCCTGTGTCCCCACTAATACTTAAATCTAACTTACAAATGATGGTTTGTGTGGTGCTTTAAGGTTTGCTAAACAGATCCATATACCCTGTCTCACTGGATCTTCATGATTATCCTTTAAGGAACTTAATGAGGAAAGAGAAAAAGCATGAAGAACTGCTAAGGGTGTAGTCACTGAAGCTAGACAGAGCTGAGTCTGAGTCCCTGCTCTCTCACTTCTCAGCTTCTTGGCTGTGTGACTTCAGCAAGTTACTTAACCTTTCTGGGTCTCAGTTTCTTTACCCTAGGCTGACTTTTCGTCCAGCAGGTGATAGGGACTTTCATTAAGAGCTTAGATTCTAGCTACTGACTTCCTGGGCAGCAGCTCTGCCACTGGGCAGCCATAGGACCTTGAGCAAGTTAGTTAACATTTCTGTGCCTCAGCGTCCACATCTGGAAACTGGGGATAAGGATAATATCTCCAAATCAAAAGGTGGTTGTGAAGATTGAAGAAGTTAATACACATAAAGCACTTAAAATCTGGCACGCAATAATCACTGTGTAAGTTTTGCTGTCATTAGTCATTATATTTTTCAAAAAATATATTTTTGACTTGCTAATAAAATTGACACATCAGCATTATTGAAATCCTGAGAAATCTCTATCTTGCTCTTTCTACTTAATTATTTTTTAATGAGTCTTAGGGAACACTTTTAAAATATTCAGCCAATGCCTCCTCCCAGTGGTACCGTAATCCCTCCTGCCAAGCTGTCATAAAATTGTAAGGGTTAGAACACAGGGGCGGTTGCAAACTTTTCCATCATCAACAACACACAACCAAGCAGGAATGGGATTGAAATTAAGGCCAGAGTCTTTTTTTTCCTTTGGGGCTCATTGCTTGTTTGTTTTCTATGGGTTTTTGTTGTCATTTTAATTTGGCCTCTCTGTGCTGCTCTCCCTCTGGCAAATAGCCACTTACTTTCAGAATCTAAGATGACAAAATTCCCATAATGTGTGCTGACCTGGAAAAAGAGAAGAAAAAATAAACACCCATAGCTTTTCCAGGAGAAGGAAGGAGATGTTTTCTCCATTGTCTCCCCTCGTGGGACCTCCCTGACAACATCAGAGAATCCCCCTCGCCTTCTCAATCCAACGAGATGCCAGGAACTCTTCCCAAATGCAGACATGGCCAAGTGGTACTTTCAGCCATGCTCCTTTGAGCTACATGGGACTGTTTGTCTTAAGTAGGTCAAATATCAGGAACCATATAATTTAACATCTATCCCAGGACAATTTTAAGATGGAAAGGGGCACAGTTAACAATAACACTGCATGGCAGGCAAGGACCAGGATATGTGGCCACCCTAGAGGTGTTCGTGGCCACTACCCATTGGCGCCAGACCCAGGTGCCAGGTAGGCAACTGCTTTGTAGCAGGTCCTCTTCATGAGAGCTCTGACTCCTGGAGCCAAATCCCCTTTAGGGGTTTTCTCTTCTTGGTTTTCTCCAGATTTTCTGCACAACATTGCAGTGCCCCTGACTAGACGTGCATGTTTCCTCATTAGGGAAGGAAGAAACTTCATGTCAATACCAAGCCCATACTCAGCACAGACTTCACAAATATTTGATGAATGAATAGTGTTCTCAAGGTAATAAAATAGATAACATTGCTGATTAAGTACTTGTTCTGTGACATGCACCATGCTAAGTGCTTTATACATATTGTCCCATTTGACCATTACAGTAACCCTGGGAGGTAAGACATATCCCCAAATAACAGATGAGGAAATAGAGGCTTAGAAAAGTTGAACAATTGCCCAAGGTCAGAAAGTTGGTGATAAGTGGTAAAGCCAAGACTGAAATCCAAGTCTTTCTGCCACCAAAGTCTACTCTTTTAACCACTAAGAACAATACTAAGGATAATAACAAGCACAGCGTGCCAGCCACAGTCCTAAGCATGTTATACGTATGGGACACATATATTGTCCCGAGGCATTAGTCTTATTATTGTGCCCACTTACAGGTGAAGAGATTGCAGCACAGAAAGGCCAAATGACATGTGCAAGGTCACCCAACTCTTAAATGCCTGAGCTGAGCTGCCAACCCACCCGGTTTCATGTGGACCCCTGTCAACCAATAGGTCCCAACTGTTTCTACTTTAAATCCCCTGGGGTCACATGGTAAGTGTCTTGAGGGTGGTGACATATTTCTGTTCTTATCTTCCCCTGAATGCACAGTATAGGGGAGGACAAGTGATGCTGGAGGCATAGCAGTTTTTGGTTTAATGAACTATGAGCCTAGGTAGCACCAGGCTGGGTGCTCCTCCACCATCCTTCCTCTGTCCTTCCACTTGCTGCTCTGTTACTTGTGAAGACCCAGGACAACATTGTTTGGGTGAGAATTCGTCTCTGGCAGAAGACAAAATGAAGAGTCAGGCCCACACTTTTATCCAATATAATAAATTCTTATTATTATTATTTATTCGGCCTAGAACTTCCTAGGAACTCTCTGGGACACAGCAGGAGACACATGCCCTAGCTCTCTAGAACTTTAAAGTCCATTCAGGGCTGAGCTTCTGTAAGTACTAAGCGTTTACTAAGAGCAGCTAGACACTAGTACTGTGCTAGGTCCTTTTGCATTCCCTCCTTCCTTAGATCTGCACAACCATCCTGGGATGTAAATGTTGTTTTTCCCCATCTTACAAATAAAGAAACAGTGACTTTCAGGAGAGAAGGAGATCCCTTAGCTGTTAACTCTGGTCATACCTGACCAGGAATTCTACCAGGCCACATCTTATGATCAACCAGCTTCACACATCATAGCAGCACTGACATTCAATTTGTTTCTTAATATTCTGCACACACATACACACATACACATGAAAAGCCTAGCTATTTAAGATCTAAATATAGAACTGATTGCTGGGTTCAGTGTTTATTCTCATTCGTGCAGGTTCATAAAGTCCACTTTAGACAAAAATAAGGCTGACTCACATATGTAAAAGAAAATCAGTTCATATTTACAAGCTCCATAAAACCTGCTGCAAGTACTTAGGTAAAAAGATACAGCGAATGCATTTACAACTTTACCCAAATGTCTCACTAGCAGTGGTCTGGAGGAAGTTCAGAGAGGGCTGAAAAGAATTCAAGTAATCTATGAGGATAATATATTCTAACTACTAAATGAACAGGGCAATCTGAGAATATTGGGTTCAAATGGATTTTCCTCTGTTTGCAAAACCCTGCAGAACACACCATAAATGAGGCTTATGACATATTTAGAAGACCAGCCTTCCTGCCTGAAACATTTGGCAATTGCTGGTAATTTGGGGGAGCAGACACACTCCATGACCCAGCCTGGTGCTACCCAGGCTTATAGTTCATTAAACCAAAAACTACTATACCTCTAGCATTACTTGTCCTCCCCTATACTGTGCATTCAGGGGAAGATAAGAACAGAAATATGCCACCACCCTCAAGACACTTACCATGTGACCCCAGGGGATTTAAAGTACAAACAGTTGGGACCTATTGGTTGACAGGCACCAAACCCCACTCAAAATGACTCAAGGAGAAAGGAGATGTGTTGTTAGGAAGGGTGAAATCTTGAGGAACTTCAATGCAGGGAGCACAGCCAGGCTTCTATCCATTTCTCCTTTGCTCTGGACCACCTGGTCTCACTCCCTCATCTCCATTCTCAAGGCTTCTCTTACCTCTCCTTTCTCTCTTCACCAACCCCTATGCATCCACACAACCAATCAGGTATAGACAGGGCAGGTGCCCTTGATTTGACAACAGATTCTGCTGCAAAGGAATCAAGAGACTTCCCAAATGCTAAGAAACACTGAGAGCCACTCAACATCACAGCTTCCCAGGAGAGAAGGTACCATCTTGGGGACTGCTTGCTCCACTGACTGTGCCCACTGGAGTGGAGCAGGCTGACTCATTTGGATTGTGCTTCAAAGTTGTTCTCCCAAATTTTATTTCCTGTTGGGAGAAGGACCCTCTGCAAAAGTGCCACTTTCCAAAGAGGGATCACGACTCATAAGACATGCATCACCTACATGGAAGTCAGAGCTCCAGCAACTATGCCACTCAGGACACAGAGGAAAGGAAAAGCCCTCCAAGGACGTGTCCCCCTGAGCCTGCAAGAGAGTGTGTGGCCATTTCACAGCTGCCTCAGACCAGAACTTATTCACTTACACTATTATCTACTCTACAGGCGTTAAGGAGGGCTTGCAGCAAGCCTATGCTTGGTACAGAATTAGCAAACAAAGTCACCAACTTAAGGACTCTGAATCCTACCAAAGAGCATAAACATGCTTGTAACCAACGATAATGTAAGGCAGAAGATAGAACATGCTTCTAAACAAAGAGAGGAAAATAAAGTTGGTTAAAGGACAGTTCTATGCAGCCATTTAGGTGTCACACTCTCCCTGAAAGACAGGTTTTAACACATAGGGATACCTCAGGTTTAGAGAGGCTTAAGGATTTTGTTCACAGGATTTGGACTCTGGTCTTTCCATGAAGGTAGGTGGCTTTCTCCTGGAAAAGTACATCACCCAAAGTGAGTTACAGAAGGCCCAAGAATGCAGAGGAGAAAGAGGTGCCTTCTCAGGGGGAGCAGGTAAGACTGTATTAGTGAGATTCCAACCCAGGTTGGAAGAATTCTTACATAAAATTAAATTACTAACAAGAGTGTGTGAGGAGACACCTACAAAGTGGGAGAAAATATTTGCAAACTATGTGTCCAGCAAAGGACTAATATCCAGAGTCTACAAGGAATTCAAACAACTCAGCAAGAAAAAAACAAACAACCCCATTAAAAAGTGGGCAAATGACATGGGCAGGCATTTTTCAAAAGAAGATATACAAATGGCCAACAAACATATGAAAATGCTCAACATCACTAATCAGAGAAATGCAAATTAAAGCCACAATAAGACACCATCTTACTCCAATTAGAATGTCCATTATTAAAACATCAAAAAACAATAGATGTTGGCACAGATGTGGTGAAAAGGCAATACTAATACATTGTTGATGGGAATGTAAATTAGTACAACCTCTATGAAGATTTCTTTAAGAACTAAAAGTAAATCTGCCATTGATCCTGTAATCCCATACTTTGTATCTACCCAAAGGAAAAGAAATCATTGTATCAAAAAGATACCTGCACTTGTATGTTTACCACAGCACAATTCACAATTGCAGAGATATGGAAACAATCCAAGTGCCCATTTACCGATAAGTGTATAAAGAAAATGTAGTATATATATATATATATATATATATATATATATACACACACACACTATGGAATACTACTCAGTTATAAGAAAAAATGAAGTAATGTCTTTTGCAGCAACTTGGATGGAACTAGAAGCCATTATCCTAAGTGAAGTAACTCAGGAACATAAAAATAAACGCTGTATGTTCTCATTTATAAGTGGGAGCTAAACTATGGCTGTACAAGGACACACAGAGTGATATAACGGACATTGGAGACTCAAAAGGGAGCAGGGAGAGAGGTGGTGAGGGATAAAACCTTACCTATGGGGTACAATGTACACTACTCAGGTGATGGATACACCAGAAATCCTGACTCCACCACTATACAATATATACCTGTAACAGAATTCAACTTATATCCCCTAAATCTATTAACAATATGTTTTTGTAGATAGACATACACTTTATTGTAGATAATCACTAAATATTCATACCTTTTTTTTTATCGGGGGAAAACTACAAAACATTTACAGTACAATATTTACAGTCACAATTTGTAGTGAACTGATTTCCCAAAATATATTACCACTCAAGTTGACTTATCTTGTTACATTCGAAAACCTACTCTGTCAAAGTAGTACAGAGAGTACATACATAGTGCTCCAACTGTATCTACATACAACCAACACTCCATTTTAAGTGTACAATTAAATGATTTTCAGTGAATTTACCGAGGTGTACAGTTATTCACATGAATCAGTTTTTGAGGAATTCCTTTCCCCCATTGAGACCCCTAATTCCGCTCCCCAACTACTTTTCAAGCGTATCCCACCCCTCCACAGTGTCCCCCCATGTCGCTCAGACTTGGGTCTACCCCCCACCCCCCAATTCCCCAATGTTCTCTCCCACCCTTTGAGCACCATAGTGTTAATCAGTCAATACCAATTTGATGGTGAGTACAAGTAGGGCCCATTCTTCGGGTCTTGTGTCACCTCACTTCGAATAA